>DF357858.1:47372-59997 GCA_000787875.1 Solanum virginianum | reverse complement strand
TACTGGGATGATAATGCACACTCATATCATAATCCTTAAGAAGTTCTAACCACCTTCTTTGTCTCAAGTTGAGATCTTTTTGAGTGAACATATGTTGGAGACTCTTATGATCGGTGAACATATCAACATGCACTCCATAAACATAATGATGCTAAATTTTCAAAGCAAGTACCACGGCGGCCAATTCAAGATCATGACTAGGTTAATTTTTTTCATGCATTTTGAGTTGTCTAGAAGCATAGGCTATTACCTTACCATTTTTCATCAACACATATCCCAAACGAATCTGGGAGGCATCATAATATACAATATTCCCTTCCAACCCTTTTAGTAGAGACAAGATAGGAGCGGACACAAGCTTATCTTTCAAGGTTTGGGAACTCTTTTCACACTCATCGGTCTACATAAATTTTGCCTTTTTTTGATTCAACTTTGTCATGGGAGAAGCAATAGAAGAGATTCCATTCACAAACCTCCGGTAGTAAGCTGCTAAGCCCAAGAAGCTTCTAATGTCCGATGGGGTTAATGGTCTGGGCTAGTTTCTAATCATATCTGTCTTTATAGGGTTCACCTTAATACTATCCCCTGACACCACATAACCTTGAAAGGCAACCTCTTTCAACCAATATTCACATTTCTCATATTTGGCATACAACTTTTCTTCTCTCAATTTTTGTAGCACTACTCTCAAATGCGTTACATGCTCCTCCTCACTATGAGAATATATCAAAATATCATTAATGAAGACCACTACAAACAAATTAAGGTAGGGTTTGAAGACCCTATTCATAAGATCCATGAAGATAGCTGGTGCATTTGTCTACCCAAAAGGCATAACCACTTGTTTATAATGCCCATACCTAGTTTGGAAGGCCGTCTTGGGAATGTCATACTCTCTTACCTTCACTTGATTATACCCGGACTGAAGATCAATCTTAGAGAAGTGACTAGCCCCTTGAAGTTGGTCAAACAAATTATCAATTCTTGGTATAGGGTACTTATTCTTTATGGTAACCCTATTAAGTTGCTGGTAGTCAATACACATTCTACGGGATGCATTCTTCTTCTTCATAAACAACACCGGTGTACCCCAAGATGATTCGCTAGGCCTAATAAAACCTTTCTCCAACAAATACCTCAATTGGTCCTTCAACTCCTTTAACTCTCCAGGGTATATGGTAAGGGGGAATAGAAATAGGTTGAGTATCAGGTAGGAGGTCTATACCAAAGTCTATTTCCCTTTCGGAAGGAACATCGATAAGGTCATTTGAAAAGACATCAAGGAACTCATTTACCACCAGAACTGACTCTATAGGAAGGACTTTGGACTCAACATCCCTAACCCCCACAAGATGATACAGACACCCCTTAGAGATCAATTTTTGGGCTTTAATGCAAGAGATAAACCTATCCTTGACCACAACATCAAGACTCTCCCACTCAAGGATGGGTTCATTTGGGAATTAGAACTTGACCGTATGGGTTTTACAATCAATAGAGGAAAAATATACATGCAACCAATCCATTCCAAGAATGACATCAAAATCCACCATATCCAACTCAACAAGATCACAAGGCAATATTTTATGTAAGATGCAAATAGGGCAATTTTTGTAGACCTTTCTAGTAACAATAGATGCACCAATGGGATTAGACACCTCATAAGAAACACAACCATACAGGCTCAACATGAAAATTTTTGGCAACAAAATGAGTAACAAAAGAAAGACTGGCACCCGGGTCTATCAATGCATACACATCTAAATCAAAGACTTTTAACATACCAGTGATGATATTGGGCACCTCATCAACCCCTTGTCTCCCTTGGAGTGCATAGAACTGATTGTGCCTTTAGGCACCACCTTGTTGACCTCCTTTCCCCAAAAGAACAATATTAGCACTCCATCCTTGTGGATGAACATCCTTACCCTTGCAACAATTATATGGACAATCAATCATCTTGTGGTCTACTTCTCCATAACCAAAACAAGCATTGGTATCCCTCAAGCATGGGCCACCATGACCCCTACCACACTTTGGACACATAGCATTAGGCACCACACTACCATCATCTTGGGCCCTTGGGTAGTCACTAGCAAACCTCCTATTAGGATCATATGAGGACCCTTGTCCTTGATTAAACCAACCACCTTTGTAACTTACCATAAAAATGGACCCTCTTGGCCTCATTACTCCTACTTTTTTTCAAATTATCCCTATCTAATTGTTCAAGATAAGTCATCAAGCAGGACAAATCCATGTCACTAATCAACATGGTGGTACAACATTCTTTACTCACCAAATTGGATACACCCATCAAAAACTTATTCATTCTAGACCTTGAGTCGGCAACCAAGTGTGGAGCATATTTAGAGAATTGGCTGAACATGAGGGCATACTCCCTCACGCTCATAGATCCTTGCTTCAAATTCATGAACTCTATCATTTTGGCCTCCCTAAGCTCAAGAGGAAAGAACCAGTTGAGGAAAGTCATCTTAAACTCCTCCCATAGAACCACATTGTTGTTCCCCTTCTCCTTCTTCCATTGAGTATACCATATTTGGGCCACCTTCTTGAGTTGGTAAGTCACCAACTTCGCGTTCTCTTCTGACCTCACTCCCATGATAGCCAACAATTTGTATACCTTATCAATAAACTCTTGAGAGTCCTTATCCACCTTAGACCTAGATCAAATTTATGATCTCTATTATTTTGGCCTCTCTAAGCTCAAGAGAGAAGAACCAGTTGAGGAAAGTCATCTTAAACTCCTCCCATAGAACCACATTGTTGTTCCCCTTCTCCTTCTTCCATTGAGTATACCATATTTGGGCCACCTTCTTGAGTTGGTAAGTCACCAACTTCGCGTTCTCTTCTGACCTCACTCCCATGATAGCCAACAATTTGTATACCTTATCAATAAACTCTTGAGAGTCCTTATCCACCTTAGACCTATTGAACTCCGTTGGGTTCATCATCTCAAATTCTCTCACCCAAGATGCTGCAGTAAGATCATGAGGGGCTTGGGCCCCTTGATTGACTTGATTAGCCACAACTTGAGCTAGTAAGGTGAGAGCATCCCGGAACTCTCCATTAGCTGATTTTTCCTCGGGTATGCAGGCATTTTTTCCTCTTGTGTTAAGCATGATCTAGCATAGGAAAGAGCAATAGTTTGGTGGGGGGACCTTATCTTAACTTATATAGCATGACATAGAGTAAGAAAAAGGGAAACATTTCCTAAAATGTCTCATAACCCTTTACTCATAGTTGTGGTGCATAACACAACCATGAATAAGACTCTAATCAACGCGGTGCGTTAAATGCCGAGGACCATTAACAACCTAGTGCTTTGAGACCAAGTTTGTCATGACCCAAGCAAAGGGCCTAGACGTGACACGGCGAATGGGGAACCCAAAGGGACCCTACTCAAACCTCTTAATATATCATTACACATCCTTAGTCACGGAAGCAATTAAACAACAATAAAGGAATAACAATGACGACATAGGGACTAAGGGAAGTCCTTTGTTTCATGAAATATCAAAGAGTCAAAGAGAGTCAAGCTTATAGCATCATTACATAACTTGTCCAAAAACACCTCTAAACATAGAACTTAGCGAGGGCCAAGACAAGCAATCGGGCTCACCCTCATAGTCAAAGCATACAATAAAGGAAAGAGAGTCTTTATACATAGCATAAGATCAAAGACACTGTCCCCGAAATTGAGGACTCACCAACTTGCTTGAGAGAAATCATACTAGCCACGTAGAGGAGAAGGACGACGATCGTGAGGAGCTCCGGTTCCCAAATGGTAATATCATATAGGAATAGAGTAGGCATTAGTACATTTAAATGTACTAAGTATATAGGATGCAATGCAACAAGAGATAGGCAACATAATCAAAATGCATAATTAGGCAATAAATGAGGATGTAGCAATATGGCATGCATGAGTGATGCTTAAAGTAAAACATGCTTATATAGAATATATTACATGTGTAGTAATAGACCATCATCATAGACCAAGCAATTTAGTACTTGGAATCCAAGTTTAACCATCCCTTAGAAGTGATTGAGGTACCAACCCCTTAATTGGTTGACGAAAATAACTACCCTCTGTCAGAAGTGAATGAGGTACCAAACCCTCAATTGGTTGATGGCTTACCACCCCCATCCGAGGTGATTGAGGTACTAACCCTTCAATTGGTTGACGGACATAACCACCCTCCGTCGAAAGTGGTTGAGGTACCAACCCTTTAATTGGCTGATGGCTTACCACCCCCATCTGAGGCGATTGAGGCATCACCCCTCAAATGGCTATGGTCAACACACAATACAATAGATACTTCGCATGAAATCCACACATATACACCATTATTTCACCATCATATAGTCGCTTAACTCATATGTCATGCATTAGGCCTTCAAAAACTCAAGAAACATAATTCAGATATTTTATCAAACACTTGGCGGGTGTGTAATGCTAGTGTAAAACAGAGTGAAATCAAGCAAGAAAACTTAATGAAAAACTACCCACCAGTACTAGGTAATACCTTAATGCAATATACATCAAAATCCTTCACGAAATCTCAAGATAGCTCTAAGATTCATAGCTCAAAACACGCTTAAATAGTCACATTTTATAAAACCCCAACATAGTACATAGTCAAATTCATAATAGAAAACTCATAAGTAAAGTCAACTTAGAAACTAGTAATTTAGGTAAAAAGGAAGCTTGGGCACCAGGGTTGAAATGACCCAATAGTTGAAACCCACATATCTTAGCCTTGGAAAATTTCTTGATGAAGATTGGTATGGTGAAGCTTGAGTGAAATCCTTAAGATCTGGAATGAGTTTGGAACCCTTGATTTTGAGTAAAATGTTTGTCTAGGTGTTTTAGAGAGTATTGAGGAATGTTTTATATGATATGAAGGTGAAATATGGCTAAGTATAGGTATTTTTACCCATGGGAAGACTTAGGCCCAAGACCCAAAGGCCTTGGACTGAACATGAAATAACAATCCAAAAATAACACTGATTCACGCTCTGGCTATGTCGCGCAGGGGCGCGGATTGTCATTAGAATTTGCAAATTATGAATTTTTAAATTTTGATACGATTACTCTAAAATCGGAATTAGGCCCATTTTCCACTCAATTTCGCCCCCTAATCAGGAATATGAAGTTGAATTTTCGATATCACACATGAATTTTGAGATATATGAAATTATGATTCGGGCACTTTCGAGACACATTTTTGGGCACTTTTTTTGCGGTTGTTTCAGAGGCATGACTACGAGTCTTAGTGTAAGCTACGGCTCATAGTCCTGCTTGTAGAGGTTGCTTCAGCTGCCATATTCTTCCAACTTTTAGCACTTACAACACCTGCAAACAACATCTCAAAATACACTAAATTTCAAACAACACAACTGATTCAATGTCTTCAAAATCAAAACAAAAATCAATCCAATATCAAGAAATTTAAACAATCCAAATAAATTTTAAACACTCCAAAAATATGAAAAGTATTTGGATTACCTCCCATGAAGCATCCTATTTAACATCGTGGCTCGACTTAGTCATTATCAATCTTCAAAAATCCTCAATGGCCCACACCTCACTCTTGAGCTCATGTTGGTGCTTCATTGACTGGCGAAATATAAAAAAAAAACCTCTACATCCTTGACTCTGAATTGACCAGAATCCATGTCCACTAATACTCTTTCGGTGGCCAAAAATGCCCACCCAAAATAATAGAGACCTCAAAATCAACCTCATAGTCAAGAATCACAAAATTCGCTGGAAAGATAAACTTAACAACTTTCCCCTGCAACGACGCCATAAATTTTGATGTTCACACTCCAACAGTAAAGTGCTTGCTATCAAGTATAAACCTAACCAGACGCAAGGGTCAAATCCACAGGGAATACGGTGCTTAACCAAATTGACTCACCAACAATCATTTCAAGTAATCCTGATTAAGACGTTGCATGCATGACGGTAACTTAGGTTCTTCCAGCCCTTTTGTAAAGGTGAAGGTCAAATTTTACCATTGCGCATGGTTGGCAACCATGGTGGTCACCGACCAAGCCCTTTGGTCAAAGGTGAGAGCTAAATTTCACTATGTGACTTGGCCTATCTCCATAGTGTGCATTACTAATTCTTACCTATTAGTCCTAGTACAATCTTTCTTTGGCCCGATTTGGTTGATTAGACGAGAATATATCAATCGAATCATGTCACCCATTTCCTTTTACTATTCATCACTACCTTGGTCGGGCTCATGATACTAGATGGAGTTTGGTGTTGGCTACCAATAAACAACAAGCATTGTGAAGAAAAATGAATAATACATGTAAATACCCAATCAAAGAAATGCAAATAATTTGGGTTATTTGAAGCTAGCTACTCATGGTTCAGATAATCCTAAGTTGTGGGGGTTTAGCTACTCATAACTAGGGCAAAATCACAAACAATGAATATAATAAACATGGTTGAGAAATTACCAAAGAAAATAAAGAACAATATCCACCTTGATGTTGAAATCACAAGCTTGAAGAATCTAGGTTGATTACAAGTGATTTCAAATCCCAAATTAGGTCTTCAAGGTTAAACCCTAAGTATCTATACTAAACCCTAGAAAAAGCTCTAAAAATATTCTCTAGAATCTCTAGAATCTCTCTCTCTTTCTCTTTCTCTCTGATGTCAATAGTAGTCCTCCCTTTTAAAACCCTAACTTAAACTATTTATACTATTTACAAAAAAGACCTAAAAATAAATAAGAAAATTTGGTCAGCAACAGTTAAAATTCGTCGAATGACTCATATAGTGACTACAAGTTGTAATCGAGCTTTCATAGTCATCACTTGGCTTTGGATTTAGCTGCTACGATCCATATTATGAGTCATTACTTGGTATCACTTGGCTTTGGATTTATACAACTCGTACCTAGGGCTCATATATCTGACTTCAACTTCTCAAATTTTGATATTTGGAAGTTGTTAATCACTACGACTAGCTCCTACAACTCGTACCTTAGACTACGACTCATACTGAGTCTCATAAATCTTCAATTTTAACAAAATCTGCTACTTTTCTCTAAAATCTGGCGAACCTATATTTTCTGCAAAAACAAACACAAAAACATATAAAAAACCATAAAAAATCATATTAAGAACTTGTAAAATCCCTTTTTTAAACATCAAATGTATTGTATTGTGATAGCATATCAACACGCCCAATTTAGAACTGTTGCTTGTCCTCAAGCGATGACTCGATCTACATAGATAATAAGTAATACATGGTAATCATTCTAATGGCATATACTTCTCTCAATTTCAGTTCAGGTACCCAAGCTAGCATTTTCAAAACTTGATTGCATGACTCCCAAGAAAATCAAAGCATATTGATATATTTGCAATTCAACTATGACAAGCTAAAGAGTATGAACAATTCACAATCACTGTACAAGTTATATGCTAACCATGTAGTGCAAATGCCCTCACAGAAAAGAAGTCCCTATATTTCACTCGATAAGCAATCAAAGAAGATTTAGGGATTTTGCAAGCATACTCACTCTCGCAAATGAGATTCACACATAATAACCAATACCATAGGTTTGCCCATATACTCAACTTTGAACTGTTGACTAGTTGGATCAGGATCACTTTAGGACTTCATAGGCCTGTAATGTAGGCTCATGGGGCTTTGGTAAGGCCTTTTTGGGCAATTAGTGACTAAAATCCATCCTTGAACCACGTTTTTCAATATTTTCACCTTAAGAATTCAACCATTTTCACTTTGTCCTCTCTTATTCTTCACTTTCAAGCTTTTTCGGATGCTTTCTGTTCATCTTTCAGCTTGTGCCTTATTTTTGAGCTTATTTTTCTATTCTTCTCATTCTAAGGAAACTTTCCTTCTTTTTCTATCACCAGTACATGATTTTCCATTCTTTATTTCATTTCCAACCAATCACCTCATTTTTGCTACTATGCCTTAACATTAGCCACCCTCAACTTAGGCTTTTATCCTGAGGTGAAGTACACAATATCCATTCCCTAAACCAGGACCACTTTTGGTGTCACCCTCAACTTAGGCTTTTTGCCTCAAGCAAGGTTCACATGTTCAAGGATAGATCAGGGCTAATATCAATTATTTCACTAGATAAGGTTCGGCTTGCTAGGTATTAAGAAAGAAAAGGGTATATATAAGGCTCAAACATTTGGAACAATGGGTAAAATCTTTCATTTGGTGAGTCCTTTAGGCAAAAGTGGACTAATTTAAAGAACAACGGCGTAAGATCCCATCCCAATCAACAAAATCTCTAGTTTAACTCAGAGTAACAAGGCAAGTTCTGAATCAGTATATAATGCACGAATATGACAAAATTAGCTCTCGTACATATGGCATTTCATACATACTTGATGATGTTCATGCTCCAATAAGAAAGCGGTCGCTATTAGCAATTAACCTTCAGAATTCACAGGGAATACAGGGCTTGACTACAAGAATTCACTATCAATCATTTTGAGTATTTATGACTAAAATCTCTAAATGGGGGGAGGGGGGAAGGGGTTTGTGATAAAAGAAACAAAAGTAAAAATGAACACTATGCTATTATGCGAAAGAACACTCAAATTTAGGAACAACTTGGGAATTTTATTCTCATAGTTCATTGACTCGATTACCCTAAAAAATATGACTATAATTGGGAATCCGCATGCAGGACGATAACTTAGGTTTTTTTAGCCCCTTTGTGAAGGTAAAGATCAAATTTCACTATGGCATGCAACCCCAAGTTGTGGGTGCTTAGCTACTCATAGCTAAGGCAAAACTAACAAGACTGCAAATACAACATATAGTTTGAGAATTTTACCCAAAGTAATGAAGATAGATAATACCACAAGTTGCAAACCAAAAGCTTGATAGATGAACAATGAATACAATGTAAGATTTGCAATCCTCGAAAATGGTTTTTCCAATAGAAACTAAGAATCTACACTAAAATCCTAAAATATTGTAGAGAGAATATTCAATGTCTCAAGTCTGGAATCTCTCCCCTTAAATAAACTCTAACATAAAATATTTGTAGGATTTACAAACTTAACCCTAAAAATTATACAGAAAGGATAGCTGGCAGCAGGTACGTCTCACAGGTACGACTCGTAGGGTAACCTATAAGTCGTCGCCGGGGTCTCGTATCAGGCACTTTGCATTTTGGACTTGACTGTTATATGACCCACTAGTACGAGTAGTTGCTTGGGCTATGACACATATACTCCTCTCATAGTCCAGGCATTCAGCTTTTGGTCCAAAATTTTGGCTCTCTATTTCTTACTATGAGTGCACCTATACAAGTTGTAGTGAGACCTATGACTCATAGAGTGGCTTCGTAGGGCTGACCTCTAATTAGCAGATTTCTCATTTTTTTTCTCTCTATTTCTTACTATGAAATCATCCTACGACTTGTAGCTTGGGCTATGACTCGTAGAAAGGCTCGTATGTCCTGCACTTCATCAAAATCTGCAAGTTTCTCCCTAAATTGTGTCATCCTACTTTTCTGCAATACCAACAGAAAAACACATAAAATCGTAAAAAGTTGCATTAAGAACTTATAAAATCCCTTATTTTAGGCATCAAATGTGTTGTATTTTGACAGCACATCAACACCGTCAACTGAAACGACCCCAAAATGTGCCCAAATTTGTAATTATCATATATCTAAAAATCCATTCATTATTTTAAAAAACTGACTTCATATTCTTGTTTGGGAGAAAAATTGAGTAGACAATGGGTCAACCCCAAATTTTAGAGCAACGGTATCAAAATTCAAAAATCATAAAAATGCGATTTAGGAGGGTCAAATTTAAAGGGGCATATTTATTAGCATAGAAAGAACAGGGTGACCCATGACCTACTAAATTAAAGCTCTTTGAATAAGCTTTCCAACACATTTTGTTTCACCTCATTCTGAGTTCAGATGAAGAATTTATGCCTGTTTTCATAGAACTCATATGTCCCAAAATGCAAATTCCAGTGAGTAATTCGCATTGCGGAGTAGTGTTATTTTGGTCCTTTTTTTTTTACTTCGGTCCAAGACTTTTAAGTCTTGGGCGTAAGGGTTTTCATACTTGAAAATAAATTTGGCCTCCATGACAGGTCCAAATCGTGGACCTGTGTACTTCGTAGCCAGTGATTTCTATCTAGGTCCAAGGCTTTGAGGTCTTGGGCCTAAGTATTCCTAAATGTGTTTTTACCTATATTTAGCTTTATTTCACTCTCATATCATCCTAAACATTCCCCAATATCCTCTAAAACACTTAGACTCATACTTCACCCTAAATTCAACTCCAAAAACTCAAGACCAATCTTAAGGATTTCCTTCAAACTTCAAGTCTCCATCTCCAATCTTCACCAAGTTCATCTCCAAGCTAAGGTATGTGGGTTTCTTTCATGAGTTCCTTTCACCCATGATGCCCAAGCCTCCTTTTACTCAAATTGCATGATTTAAAGTTAATTTACAAATAGGTCTTGCATATTCTGAAATTCACTGCAGATTTCATGGTTTTATACTAGCATTACACACCCTCTGAGTGTTTGATAAAATGTCTGGATGTGGTTTTTTGAGGAATTGAAGGTCCAAAGCATGTCTTATGAGTTGAACGACTTTGTGACATTAAATATCCGAATGTGGTCTTGAGGAATTAAAGGTCCAAAGCATGTCTTATGAGTTGAATGACTTTATGGTGATGAAATGAATGTTTATATGAGCTATGTTTATGAGAAGTATCTATGTTATTCTAAGATGACCGCCTTGGTGGAGGGTGTGATGTCCATTAACCATTGTTGAGGGGTTGAAATCTTGACCACCTAATTGGAGGGTGTGATATCCATAAACTGGCAAGGGGTTAATACCTTAGCCACCTAATGGAAGGTGGGATGTCCATTAGTCGGTAAGGGGTCATACCTTGGCCACCTAAATGGAGAGTGGGATGTCCATTAACTAGCAAGGGATTGATGCCTTGGCCACCTAAATAGAGGTTGGGATGTCCATTACCTAGCAAGGGGTTGATGCCTTGGCCACAGAAAAGGAGGGTGGGATGTCCACTAACCATTGTTGAGGGGTTAATACCTTGGCCACCTTGATGAAAGGTGTGATTTTCATCTACCGATTAAAGGGTATATACCTTGATCACCCTCCAAGGGGGTGCCAAACCTTGGATTCTAAGCACTAGTCGGTTGGTCTATGATGATGGTCTCCTTCTACTTATGTATTATGATTTATATAAGCACGATTTTACTTCAAGCATCATTCATAGATGTCATATCGTTACTATGATATCCATTGTTTATGTTTATGCATTTCTATTATGTTGCCTACCTCTTATTGCATTGCATCCTACATACTTAGTACATTCAAATGTACTAACGCATACTCTATGCCTATATGATATTACCATGTAGGAACCAAAGCTCCATTTGGTTATCCTTCTCCATGTGGCTAGTGCAATTGTCTCTTAAGCTAGTTAGTGAGTCCTCTATTCCGGGGACATTGATCTATATTCCTAGTATTAAATACCATCTTTCCTTTTTGGTATGCTTTGACTATGAGGGTGAACCCAATTGCTTGTCTTAGCCCCGGCTAAGTTCTATGTTAGAGGTGTTGTTGGACAAGATATGTATTACGCTTGAGCTTTGACTCACTTATGTTATTCAAGCTATTTAAATATGAGTCTCTCTCCCTTAGTCCCAATTTCCCTTGTTTATGTTTCTCAAGTTGTTTTATCTTACTTCTGCGACCAAGGATGTGCGATGATATGCTATGAGGCTTGTTTGGGGTTTCTTCAGGTTCCCCATTCGTTGATCACATCTAGGTCCTAGGATTGGGTCGTGACATTAACTTACAACTGTTGCTTGTCCTCAAGCGATGACTCAAGCAAAGCAGATAATGAGAAACACATAGTAGTGAATGGCATGTACATAATTACTCTAATTTAGGTACCCAACCTTCATTTTCAAAACCAGATTGCAAAGCTACTAAGCAAACCAAAACACAAAGATGTATTTGGCAATCTAACTATGACAAGCAAAGGAGCATCAACTATCCACAATCACTAGGTTCGTCATATGCCAATCAAGCAGTGCAAATGCTATCATAGAAAAGAAGTCCCTCTTACTCATTCAAAAAGCATTTAGAATTCAAGGACTGTGCAAGCATTCTCACTCTCACAAATAAAATTCATGCAAAATGACTAACACCATAGGCTTGCCTCTATACTCAACTTTCAGATAGCTGATACAGTGGATTTGGATCACTTTAGGGCTTAATGGCTTGTAACATAAGCTCATGGGGCTTTGGTATTGAATTTTAGGCAAGTAGTGACTAAAAGCTATCCTTGAACCATGTCTACCAACATTTTTACCTTCATAACCCAACCATTTTCACTGAATCCGCCCTTATTCTCCTATTTCAATCTTTTCTCGGGTACCTTCTTTCTCTTTTTCAGCTGTGTCTTATTTTTGAACTCATTTTTTCAATTCTCTTCAATCCAAGACACTTTTCTTTTCTTTTTCCTCACCCGATTCATAGTTTTTTCATTTCTTAAAGTTGTGACTGTTTTGCTATATTTT
>DF357858.1:30448-42286 GCA_000787875.1 Solanum virginianum | reverse complement strand
GCACCCAGACAACATGAGTAGATTTTGATATTGGGAAATGGGATCCACATTGGCATAAAACGATCTCCGTTGGAAATTTTGGCTACACCATTGGGTCCGGAATATCATTTCCAATCAGATTTCATATATCGATTGTATTCTTGTGATTTCAGATAAGGTCGAAACACCAAAATTAAGTTTTACCAGTGGGTAAAAATTAAAAGATGGGGCCACGTAGCCCGATGAGGGGCTGCCACATGGCAGATCTGGTTTTCCAGAACCTTAAAGCGGCAGATTTCATCAAAAATCTTATGATCGGGGACCATCATCAAGCATTTGGTGAATCATTCCCATGTGGTACTAATAGAGTCGCTTGACAATTGCTCAAAATTGTTTGTTTGATCTTTGAGCTTTAGCTTCTTTGATCTAGGGAAATATCTTTCTAGAAATACTCTCTGAAGCTCTGCCCAACTTGTTATTGTACCCGGAAGAAGCTCAGACAACCACACGGTTGCATTACAATTTAGTGACAAGGGAAACACCCACAAACCAATGGCATCTAGAGAAAGATTTTGTGTCCCATGACACTCTTCCAGATGAAAACAACATTATGGAGATGACGATGGGGATCCTCTGAAGATAGTCCTATGAACAACCCACGATTTTGGAGCATTTGAAGAAAACCACTTGACACCGAGAACTTAGTGTCTTCCAGTAATAGAGGCAGCACTATAGCACCAGTAACGTCTATGGCCGTAGGTTTCAAGCGATATTTGTTCCAATCATAAGCGTTCTCGTTGAAATCCCTAAGTTGTGGCCTATCATTCCTCTAGGGGAGGTGGATTTTCTTCTCTTCCCATATCATCATTCATATTTATTTCTTTCTCAATTGTGATATCCTCATTCATCTGAGCTATTCTTTTAAAGAGTCGATGGATCTTCAAATTGATCGGAGCTGAGGGATTGCCTTGGCTCCTTGTGTTGGGCATACAACCTAGTACACCCTGCAAGTAAAATCAAACAACAAAAAAACTAAAAGTAAAATATAAGAGAGTCTAGAAATTAACACTTGAACTAACTAATAGTTAAATTAATTCAAAAACTAGTTGTATTCCCCCGCAACAGCGCCATAATTTTTTATGATTTTCACGCTCTAATAAGAAAGCGGACACTGTCAGTAATTAACCTAATCAAAGGTTATGGTCAAATCCACTTGGAATATAGGCTTGACTACAAGAATTCACTATCAATCTTTTCGAGTATTTATAACTAAAATCTCTAAAGGGGGGTTGTGATAAAAGAAACAAAAGTAAAAATGAACACTATGCTATTATGAGAAGGAACACTCAAATTTAGGGACAACTTGAGAATTATGTTCCCCATGGTTCGTTGACTTGATTACCATAGACAACATTACTATAATTGGGAATCTGCATGCAAGACGGTAACTTAGGTTCTTCCAGGCCTCTTGTGAAGGTGAAGGTCGAATTTCACCATGGGGCGTGGTCGGCAACCATGGCGTGCCAAGTAACCATTACCCATTGTCCCATTCAACCTCCCCTTAGTCAGTTTTGGTTGATTAGATGAGAACACATCAATCGAATCCTGTCATTTACTTCCCCATTCCTATTCGTCACTTCCTTGGTCAAGATTGTGTTAGTAGGCGGGGTTCGGTGTTGGCCACCACCAAACAACAATCAAAATGAAGGGAAATAAACAATACATGCAAAACCCCAATCATAGAAATGCAATTAATCTAAGTTATCTCAAGTCAACTACCCATGGTTCCCACAACCCCAATTTGTCGGTGCTTAACTACTCATGGCTAAGGCAAAACCAACAAGAATGCAAATACAATACACAGTTGAGAATTTTATCCAAAGCAATGAAGATAGATAATACGACAACTTGCAAACCACAAGCTTGATAGATGGAGAATGAATACAATGTAAGATTTGCAATCCCAAAAGTGAGTTTTCCAATAGAAAATAAGAATCTACACTAAAAACCCTAAAATTTTTATAGAGAGAATATTCAATGTCTCAAGTCTGGAATCTCTCCACTAAAACAAACTCTAACATAAAGTATTTATAGGATTTACAAACTTAATACTAAAAATTACACAAAAAAGATAGTTGGCAGCAGGTATGTCTCACAGGTGCGACTCGTAGGGTAACCTACGAGTCGTCATTAGGGTCTCGTATCAGGCACTTTGCATTTTGGACTTGATTGTTATGAACCAATACTACGAGTCGTTACTTGGGCTACGAATCGTTGCTTGGACTATGAATCGTTGCTTGGGCTACGAATCATTGCTTGGGCTACGACTCGTATGCTCCTCTCGTAGTCTTGGCCTTCAGCTTTTGGTCCCAAATTTTGGCTCTCTGTTTCTTGTTACTAGTCCACCTATAGGAGCCGTAGTGAGACCTATGACTCGTAGAGTGGGCTCGTAGGGCTGACCTCTAATTAGTAAATTTTTTATTTTTGATCTTTGTTTCTTATTACGAGATCACCCTACGACTCGTAACTTGGGCTATGACTCATAGGAAGACTCGAATATCCTGCACTTCAACAAAATCTGCAATTTTCTCCCAAAATCATGTCATCCTAACTTTCTTGCAATACCAACACAAAAACACATAAAAATAGTAAAAAGTCGCATTAAGAACTTACAAAATCCCTCGATTTAAGCATCAAATGTGTTGTATTTTGATAGCACATCAATACTCAACATAGACTCATAGGCCATGCTTCAAGAATCAACTTGCCTTCGCTTTATCAGAACAAACATTGCCAAACCAATCACATGCAAGTTTGCAATAGTACCCAACAATCCTAAAAATTTTGTGGGTACCCATTTTTCAACACATTCAATAAAATCATTCAAAACTATATACATGCCAAAAGTATTAATCGACATATATCCACAAATTATATACAACACCTAAAACATACCGGTTCAACAAAAAGTAAAATCATCCACAAGGAAAAAGAAACATGGCAAGAAACCTTGGGATATCAAAAATAGGATAGTTATAGACTAAGCTACTCAGACTTCACTTATATACATGCCAAACGTATTAACCACCATATATCCACAAATTACCTACACACCAAAAAACATATCGATTCAACAAAAAGTAAAATCATCTACAAGGAAAAAAATACGGCATGACTACTAGTCGTAGTGTAAGCTACGACTCGTAGTCCTAGTCGTAGAGGTTGTTTCAACTGTCATTTTCTTCTAACTTTCAGCACTTACTTCACATTTGCAAATCAATATCTCAAAATACACTAATTTTCAAATAACACAACTGATTCAATGTCTTCAAAATCAAAATAAAATCAATCCACTACCTAAAAATTTAAAAAAACCAAATAAATTTAAAACACTCCAAAAATATGAAAAGTACTTGGGTTGCCTCCCAAAAAGCGTCTTGTTTAACGTCGTGTCTCGACTTAGTCATCATCAATTATCAGAAATCCTCAATGGCCCACACCTCGCTCTTGAGCTCATCTAGGTGCTTCGTTGACTGACGAATATCAAAAACAACCTCTGCATCGTTGACTCTGAACCTGAGCTGATCGGAATCCATGTCCACCAATGCTCTATTAGTGGCCACAAATGGTCTCCCCAAAATAATGGGGACCTCAAAATCAACCTCACAGTCAAGAATCACGAAATTCGCCGAAAAGATAAACTAATCAACTTTTCCGGCAACGGCACCATAAATTTTGATGTTCACGCTCCAACAGTAAAGCGGTCGCTATCAAGTATAAACCTAACCAGAAACTAGGGTTGAATCCACAGGGAATACAGGGTTTGACCAAATTGACTTACCAACAATCATTTCAAGTACAAATCAACTATATTTTCTAGAATTGGGAGGGGGGGTTTGCAAATTGGAATAAAATAACTACAAAAATTATATTACTAATCATGAAGAGAATCAATTTGAGGAGAAACTTGGAAATTATATTCCCCATGATTCACTAAGTCAAATACCCCCGATAACATAATCTCAGTTGAGACATTTTCATGCAAGATGGTAACTTAGGTTCTTCCAGCCCTCTTGTAAAGGTGAAGGTTGAATTTCATCATGGCGCTTGGTTGGCAACCATGGTGTGCCAACTAACTGTTATCCATAGTCCCAATCAACCTCTACTTGGTCGGGTTTGGTTGATTAGATGGGAACACATTAATCGAATCCTGTCACTTATTTCCTTTTCCTATTGACTCCGCCGTGGGAAGAGCCGCTTCCTTCTTGCTTGATAGGGGGCTTCCATTCACCAGCGCAGACTAAAAGTGCTCTTCGAACTTTCATTCAATCATCACTTGTTTGACAGCTTAAACTAGGCTCCACTTTAGAGAACCTTGGTCAGGTTCATGACGCTAGGCGGGGTTTGGTATTGGCCACCACCTAACAACAAGCACTACAACAATTTTGAGTATTAGTGACGAATAGTTTTGTCACGTAAAACTCATATTTCATCACAAAAATAAATTGAGACAAAAAATAATTTGTCAAACAATCGTACTTAAATCATGGGTCACTAAATGTATATAGAGACGACTTAGTGATTCGTCATAAAATAGAGTTCTATTAACCACAAAATAACTATTGTCCCTAAATATATAATATTTATGACAAACTTGTTTGTCATTGAAATTACAAAAAAATTGTAGTCAATAGTATATTTTCGTCACTAAAAGGATCATTAAGGCCGACGAAATTTTTGTGTCACTAACTATTTAGTTTAATTAGTGACGACGTCATTTGTCTTTAATATTATATGCATTTCGTAGTTGAACAAATATTATTTCCTCACTAAAAACTACTTTTTACATATGAAATATTTTTGTCGCTAAATGTATAAATAAAAACAAATATTATTTCATCACTAAAAACTATCATTTACATATGAATTCTTTTTTTTTTGTCGCTAAATGTATAAATTAGTGACAAAGTTAATTTTTCATAATTTTGTAGTTGAAAACAATCATCTCGTCACCAAAAATATTTCTTTTAACGACAAAATGAAATGTCATTACAAAATATCATAATTAGTAACAGTCACAGTTGTCACAAAATACAAAGTCAATTTGTTGATAACAATTTGGGGCAAAGATATTCACGTCACTAAATGTCACATTTTTACGACGATAATATGGTCGTCTTAAAAAGTATGATATAGTCATAACTAAAAATTGAACTTTTAATGATGAAATATTGTCACTAATCACAAACATTAGATGACATTTAATTCATGGTGATACTATTTACAATTTATATTTATGAACTTTTAATGATGAAATATTGTCACTAATCACAAATATTAGATGACATTTAATACATGGTGATACTATTTACAATTTATATTTAAATAGGTTTACATTAATTTGAAAATTAAATAATATTATAATTATTAAATAATATATTATACAATTTAAAATAGCAACATACTAACAGAAGCAAGAAAATAATAAAAATAATTACACAGTATGTCATAAAGTAATTAAAAACAAATAAACTAACATTGAAATGATATCACATTACATGCTCAAAGAAAAACTAACATTAACTAAAACTATCCAACCTGATAGTCTAAATAAAATATATTAAATATTACTAAAACTAAGGCAATAAAATTGAATTTTGTTCTCAAATATCACTGCAGAAGAACTTTTGTAGCAACTATAATCTTGATTTCCACCTTTCACAATCTGTATAAGGCGGAAAAAAAGACTTAAAGCCTTCACACATTTTTTATAGGACTAAATTTACATGAAAGGAGATATAACATTTTAGTTCACATTAAATATTAAATTTAGACACAAAGAAATGACAAGCCTAAGAATGTCAAACTCCTAGCATGTGATATATATACACACACTAGAGGGGCAAGCCCATGCAATGCACAGACCCAACATAATACCTTGGTTATTGATAAGACAAATATACCCTTGAAGTATTCCAAATGTTCCTTCATTAGTTGTCAACATACATTATAAATAATGAATAAATCTTACTAGCAGCTCACGAAGTAAAATTCCGTTAGTTATGAGTGATTAAGTTGAGATCTCAATCTCCAACAAAATTTTCACCTCTGATAAAAACTGTGGAAAATGTTTTAAAAACAATAAAATAAAAGCTAACAATTGCAATGACTTGTTAACACACTATCGTTCTCTTGAATTTAGAATTTAAATTTTTTTGAGAAATCTCAAATATAATTCTATATATAAACACAAAGAAGAGATGATAATTAAAAGAACTTACCAGGTGTAAAGATTCTCATATATTTTCCGTCAAGGTCATCAAAGCTACATTTTACATTAGTACCATTTTGTTCAGAAGTTCTCCTGCTGTTACATGAATACATACCAAATAAAAAATATAGAATAATATAAAAATGTTCAATAACTTAAAAATTATGTTTACTTTTACCAAGATAAGAGGCAAAGGGGTGGCAGAGTAGTTTGGGACCGGAGCTATAAGACGGTGAATAGGTAAATGTCTTTACCAAGTTGACGCAAGTTTTGAACGGTGAAATGGGCACATCAACTGTCCTAACACAAAATTATCTGCAAAAAATCCATCAGTTGTGATCATGAACGCACCAAGACTGAACTCAGTAAAATTGAGAAACATGTTTTGCATTATTTTTCTTTCATTGCCTGCACATATTATAGTAATAAAGTAAGAAAATAAACAAGAACAGCAAATGACATTACCACATTTAAATAGAATAAGTCACCAATAAAACGTACCTGATAACATTGAAACAACCGCTACAGTGTAGAAGAACTAAAAAGAGCCAGAGCAGCACACGAAGTGTTGAAAGCATACAAAGCTCACACAGAAGTTTGCTATTTCACAAAGATGATCACTACAAATATAACCTGAAATGTAACATGGATAGCAATTTTCAGGACATATGTAGCTAATACTTCACAAATTAGTGAGATTATGCAACAAGTAAACTGAGCTACTGAATATGTTAATGACTAAATTAATAATCCTGTAAGATTTTGATAGGAATCTGCTCACCAGAAAGTTCAGTGGAAGTTAATGTTGCAGCACGGAATAAATGATAGAATTGGGGAAAATATGGTAATTTTGAGCTATGTTGCTCGGACTCTTCAAAAATGTCGACGGGTGCATGTTGGATCCTTCAAAAATAGTGTATTTTTGAAGGATCTGACACGGGTGCGGCAACATTTTTGGAGAGTCCGAGCAACTTAGATTTTGAGAGAGCGTCTGAGGTAGTTAATAGTTCGGGCTTGCCTAATATGGGTTACCTCAAGGTTGGTCGGTGCGGATTTCCCTTGTTATTAAGAACAAAACACTTGGAAACAGACATTTTGTTAGTCAAATTGGGGAAAACATTCATTTTTTTACCTTGCATCAAATGTTTTAGAGGGATCGTGAACTCAAGTTGCTAATAGGGAAGCCCATCGCCCAGGAGGTTCAAATTAAGCTAGGAAAGCTAATATTATAATCTTTGAGATGGACGGCCAAGGAAAAGCTTGTCAGATGACTAGCTTTCTCCATCTTTGGGGAATAATCAAATTGAAACTCTTCTATGGTCTCATTGGAACTGAGAAAGCAAGGCATAATTGTTGGCCATATAGATAGTTGAAGAAATTTCATCGAGATCAGGCAATTTGCAGCCACATATAAACTCCAAAATGTTTTCACAGAACCCAAAAGAGTAGGTCTCCTAAAGTGGATGATAGAATATTGAATCTCATGTAGGCTGCAAATTGCTTTATTAAAAATGTACATAAAGTAGGAGGAAATGAGTTATACTCACTGCCAACTTGAGCAAATGAACTTTTTAGCAAATTTAACTTTTGGTTCCATCAAATACACTGATATGATATCTTACCATTATCTCGGCATGTAGAAGGAAGAGTTGTGTCTCCAAAATGATACTGAAACTCAAGACCAAATTGACATATTCCCCTTGAATCTTGCAATGACAAATAGTCACATGAGGCATACTTCAAACCCTTACATCAATAAAAGTAATTAGGAGAGGCCTATTTACCACAAAGTAAAAGTGCAATTGAATGTTATTGAATACTTACAACAAAGGTACGATCAAACAAAGGTTGATCTCCATAAATCCTCAACTAACCAAAACAATACTCAGATATCCTAGGTCCTCTCTCAAAGACAATTGTTTAATTAATCTTTTGAGCTGGACAATCTCCCCAATAAATAGCACTGGACAATTTTTAGTTTTGTTAGTTCTCTAGCTAGCAGACTGAAACATCCTATTAAGGCACGCAATGCTCTCTCATACTTTTGTTCTTTTGTAAGTTTGCATCTACTTGATGCTTTCTAATGAACACATATATTCTGTATACAGTTTTGATACATTGATACTTATCCTCGGTGAATTTGTTCACCTCATTATCTCCACGAAAACCATGTTTCATTCGCCGCTTCATTTGTTGGGAAGTAATGTACCTTCTTCCATGGAGAACATACTAAAGAGGTTTATATGGAACAACCACAATGATTTGTTGAATAGGGAGACTCTAAATTGGTGCATCAGTTGTGTCGATGCCTATTACACAATCTCACTCTAATGGCAAATTCGAGGCCGGAATTGCGATTTGTGCAAAACATTATGTGGGAAAATGGTCTTGGCTGATTTTTAGAGGAACCGGATCGAAGGATAATTTTCAATGCAAAAATGCAATTCCAGAAAAGTGTACAACATGCTCACGATGCGGACTTACACTTGGATGTGATCCCCATATTTTCTATGTGATTAGAAAACTCAATCACAAAATTTTTGACGGAAAACCCCAAAAGTTGATCAAGCCTGCGATGCGGACTTAATACTCCAAGGCGAGATTTTTCAGTTTTTTGTGAGGGGCATTCCAAACTTTTCCCAACTCCTCCTAAACTTAAAACATGATCAAAATAGGTCGTTTTGAGAGTGAAAATGGTTTTAACACCCATTTTTATGTCTTTCTAAGCTCTAACAAAGACTAGGGCTAAGGAGAATAGAGGAAGAGCGAGGATTCAAGGGAATTGAGGAGAATTCTAACAAAGTTGATTGTCAAACTCCATACCAGGTATGTAATACTAATCTAAAACATAGAATTGTTCTTCCATGTAACCCTTGATTGAGAGAGATTGATAAATATGTTTTCCTGTAAATTTTAGATATCCTATGTATTCTCTAATGTTGATAATCATCATAAACTTGATTGTTCTAATTAAATGCTTTTAAGAGTTATTTCATAAACTGTCACGCCCCAGGAGGGTACCCAAGATGTGGCCAGCACCTAGAGACTATTGCTAGTCCCCAAGCGAACCACTTGGCCTCATCACAATTATTTAATGAATAAGCTCTACTATCAACGGAAGACATAAAGGATGTAAATGGGCACATCTATCAAATCTCAATCAATAATATAAATGAAAGGCTATTAGAAATAACTAGCTCACAGTCTTAATAATCAACATCTGACTCTCGTCTATTAAGTCTCTATCACTATCAGGTTGTGCCACTGATAGACTCATGGCTACCTCAATCAAATTAAAGCTAAGGAAAGTCTAACTCTAAAGCAAGATGAAAGTAAAAGTAATGAATCATCTGAAGTGGGGGAGGCTCACCAATCAGCTGACAGTACAAGATCCTCAGCTATGTTCCTGTTGATGATCTCGAATCCTTGTATCTGTATCATAAAATAATGTAGTAGCGAATGACGTCAGTACGTGAAATATACGGTATGTAAAATAGCTAAATAAAACTGAAGCAGGTAGAATAATATGCAACATCAATCAACATCAAGGACAATAACAAATCATTATATCAAATATCTATCTACAACAAGAATAAATAGTAGACAAGTGACCCATCAACCCATCGAACCTCATCAATAAAATCAGACTTCTCTCACAGGGACTTATCTTAACTCATCTCATTTCATCTCATCTCGACTCAAAGTGCTCAACTTGGGAACTTTTGGAGAGTTTCTCTTATCCGACAACAGTCACTTATAAACCAATAATTGTACAACAATCATTCTGATATTACCACAGTCGTCCTGTACTTGCCAGGTAAGGAACAAATTGAATCTACTAGGGACCACCAGCAAATCAAACTAGTCTTCTATTGTTTCAGGGAGTCTATCAAGAGGGAACCACAATGAGATGTAATGATTCTAATACTCACCTACGCTTGGCTACATAGTTTGATGAGTGCGAGTTGGACTAACTCTTACTCTTTCGATGCTTAATACTCCTCCAAAGACTTAATGCTCATAAAATAATCCATCCCAATAAAACTATCTCAATCAGCCTCATAGAGGCACTCATTATTCAATCAATCTCATAGAGACCCTCATTATATCAACAATCAATATCTCAATCAATAGCTCAAGGCTTAGAACAATCATTAGGGAACAATCAAATAGACAAATCATTAAAGTTATTTGTGGAGACTTATAGGACAATCAAGTTCTATCAACTCATTATCATTCTCACATCACAATCACTATCGATATTCTCAAATAAAGGCTCTAGACTCAATCCCTATCTTTTTTCATACATGCTTTTAATAATTAACATAAAGAATTTATGCAATTTCTCATGAAAAATATCCAATTCAAGGAAACAAGTTTATGATTATCATCAACATATGAAAATAGATATAGTAAATATAATTTCTCAATAAAATAATCAAGAATCATACATGTTGACTCAATAACTTTCAAATCACTTCTAAGACCTTCTATGGGGCGCATCCGAGAACAATCTCATATTTTTAGTTTAGCCTTACATATATGAAATGAAGCTATAATGATCAAGCTTGAAGAGTTCTGCTTGAATTTCCCCCAATCAAGCTTCTCTCTTCTCTTCTCTCAAGCCCTAATCTTTTAAGTGTTTTGAAAAGCACTTAGAATGGATTTAAGACCCTATTAACACATCAAAATAACCTAATTTGATTGTATTTTGAGTTTAGGATGGGTTGGAAATTGACCAAAATACCATCTCATGAATTTAAAAAAAAATTTCACCTTGGAGAAACGGGCCCGTGATGTGGACCCATCATACTTGCGTGCATTTTTTTCAAAAATTTTTTGAACAAGTTTTTCAATCTCGGTCAAAAAAATTTGAAAAATAATATGTGTGCATCCGTGACAGGGGCGCGACGCACCTCTATCGTGCATCCACACTGGAATTCATTTTCAGATCAAAAAATTAGTTTTCAATCTGATTGCTCTAAAAATAGGCCGAGACCATCTCCACACTTAATTTTTATGTTGATTGTTAATCCAGTCTCAGATTCCCAAATGGAGCATGGGAAGATGCATTATGTACACATCTATATTCTAAGGGTATTTTGATAATTTTATCGGGTAGTACATCATCTCCCCCTTGGGATCATTCGTCCTCTAATTATGAGTAAAGGTGGATATAAAGGCATGAATAGACTCAAGCTCACATCAACATTCACATCTATTAATTAATCTCTTGACTCTATCTCAGACATCAATCAAGTTTATTCGAATTCAAGAATAGACAATCAACTCAAGAAAAGACAATCAATTTAGTTAAGGGTAATGAAATTACCTTCAACATCCTCATCACTTAGCACAAATAGGTGTGAATACTTTGCTTTCATCTTTTCCTCAGATTCCCATGTGGCTTTTTCAACAAATTAGCTAAGGCTATCTCTTTGGTTCTCAACTTGTGAATCTGGCGATCAAGGATATGTCACGACCCAACCCCATGGCCGTGACTAGTGCCCGGATTAGGCATCCAAACACGATCACAATGTTGAGCTACAAATAGATGGGTAACAAATCATTATATCAAATATCTATCT
>DF357858.1:1581-22816 GCA_000787875.1 Solanum virginianum | reverse complement strand
GATCCGAGCTGGCCCAGTCTATGGAAAACATACTCACCCTAGATCATAAAAAATCTTACAAGAAATTTCAAAGCAATACGAGCTTTTCTATAAAAGTTATGGATGTTTGTAGTTTGGAATCGTTAAGGAATAAGTTCTTTGAAAACTAGTCGGCTTTCACATATCCTTTGCAACTTATGAAATCCAAGCCATAAGGATCAATATTATGATATATTAACACAAGAATACCAAGGAACAAATGCAAATCATAAGTAAACTCGAATCATGAGAATATAGTTTCCTTGAGGCTCATATCATAGCCTATTTTAATTGAGACATGCCAAAAGGAAAGGTTGCTTTACATACCTCAAACACCCTTCAATATAATCCAAATGCAAGTTAAAAATCCAAATTATGCTTCGAACTGCTCAAAGTCTACGAACAAGTCATAAAATGCCAAACAATTAGCTAAAGACTTTTCTTTGGGCATTAAATCCCAACTTTGCCCTTAATCCTACAAAAATTTGGGTAGCATTTCCCCTAAAAATAGGCCACCCCAAGAATTCAACTCGGCCAAATCAGTCAACAACAACAACAACAACAACCTTGCAACACCAATAATCAATTTGAAAGGCAATATCACAATAATAGCTATTTTTCATCACTTAATAATATTCATAAATTCGGCTAGCGCAACAACATACACATACGGATGATTTCAAATCAATCCTTCACTCTACAATGATCATAATATACTAACTAGGGATCAATTCATAGTTCTAACACAACACAACACAACACAACATACATATACCCATACGACCCAACACCCTCACACACACAACTCATTTCCAACATTCCATATTTCATGATTTTCCTCCATTTTAACATACTACAATATGCTTACATCCTTTATAACACATAAAACAAAATCAAATCTTACCTTTTCTCTTCAACTCTACAAATGGGCTAGGGTTTAAAAAACTTTCTCTTATATTTTCTAAGTGTTGGAATGATAAGAGAATTAAAGAGATCATTTATATAGAGCAAGTCTTGATTAGGTGTCCATGGCCCACCTATGTGTTGTTTTAATTAAATATTAACACAAACTTTTATGGACCCCACCTAATTAATTCATGATTTCTAACTTTCAATAATTCCACTTTTGGTCCCAAACTTTTTCTAATTGTTCCAATGAAGGACATATGAGTTCTAACTAGATATGGACCAGAATTTCTTTGTAGGTCAAGTGATCCTTCATCCTCTGAGGTGATTTGCATGTTCCTCTTCACCTCTGAAGTACACCAAAATGTTATCGATTAGCACAATCATAAACATATTCAAGCTATCTTTCACTCCAGTGCTCTCCACAGGGATCACCAAGTTAGGATCTCCCAATCATTTCTTCAACATCGACACGTGGAACACTGGATGGATTTCGTCTAACTCAAAAGGCAACTCCAATTCATAAGAAACCTTCCCAATCCTCTTCGCAATCTGATAAGGTCCAATATAACATGGACTAAATTTACCCTTCTTCCTAAATCTAATGACACCTTTTCATAGGTTACACTTTTAAATATACCTATTCATTTGCCTCAAACTCTAAATCTCTCCTCCTCACATTGATGTAGGATTTCTGGTGACTCTGTACTATCTTTAACCTCTCTTTAATGACCTTAACCTTCTCCATCGGTTGATGGACAAGATTAGGCCCAATCAACTCTGTTTCTCTAACCTCGAACCAACCAATCAATGATCTACCTCTCCTCTCATGTAAGGCTTCATAAGGAGCCATGTGAATGCTTGCATGATAACTATTATTATATGCAAATACAATTAATGGTAGGTGGTCATTCCAATTTCCCTTGAAATCAAGAACATAGGCTCTCAACATATCCTCTAATGTCTAAATTGTATGCTCTGCTTGACCATTTGTGTGTGGATAAAATATTGTGCTCAAATTTGCTTTTATACCCAATACTTTCTGGAATGATCTCCAAAATTGGGAGGTGAATTGTGCTCCTCTGTCCTAGATGATGGACAAGGGAACCCCATGCAACCTCACAATATCTTGGATGTATAACTTGGCATACTCTTTCGCAGTATTAGTTGTCTTAACTGCTAAGAAGTGAGTCGATTTGGTCATCCTATCCATATTACCCATATCAAATCATGTTGCTTTCAAGACCTTGGTAGACAAGTAATGAAGTCCATATTGATCATCTCCCATTTTTATTTTGGAATTTCCAAATTCTGAGCCAATCTATATGGCCATTGATTCTTAACTTTCAATTGCTGACAATTCGAGCATTTTGAGATGAACTACGCAATATCCCTCTTCATTCCACTCCACCAATAGACTTCTCTCAAATTGTGGTACATTTTGGTAGCCAACATGGATGGAGTATCTAGTGTTGTGAGCTTCAGCTAAGATTCTTTCTCGAATACCATCAACATCTGGAATGCACAATCTACTTTTGTATCTCAACAAGCCATCTCCCCCTTTGGAGAAAACAATCACTTTTTGTTTATGGACAGCCTCCTTTAAATAGAGTATGATAGGATCTCGATCTTGTTTTTCTTTCACCTTTGCCACCAAAGATGAAGCAGACACATTCTGAATATTAACTCCTCCTCATCATTCTTCTCAAGTTGAACTCCCAGTCGAGCCTATTGGTGCACTTCTTTGGCTAGTTCCTTCTTTCCTTTCTCAATATGTGTTGTGCTACCTATTGACGACCTGCTAAGAGCATCAGCAACAATGTTAGCTTTACCTAGATGGTAGAGAATGCTCATGTCATAATCCTTAAGAAACTCCAACCATCTTCTCTGTCGCAGGTTGAGCTCTTTCTGACTGAAGACATACTGTAAGCTTTTGTGGTCGGCAAACACATCCATATGCACTCTATACAAGTAGTGGTTCCAGATTTTCAGTGCAAACACTATCGCTTCAAACTTAAGATCATGGGTTAAATAGTTTCTCTCATGGATCTTAAGTTTTCTAGAAGCATATGCTATCACCTTCCCTCTCTACATCAGCACATATCACAATCCAACTCTCAAAGCATCACAATAGATCACAAAGTCCTCTGTTCCATTGGACAAGGTTAAAACTGGTGTAGTAGTCAGTCTAGTCTTCAACTCTTGGACAATCTTCTCATATTCATCGGACCACTGAAACTTGAACTTTTTCTGAGTCAACTTAGTCAATGGTGCAGATACGGAAGAAAATCCCTTAATAAATATGTAGTAGTAGCCTGCCAACCCCAAGAAACTTCTTATGTCAGTTCAAGAGGTCTGTTTAGGCTAGTTCTTAACCGCTTTAATATTTTGAGCATCTACTCGAACACCATCACCGGAGATAATATTGCTTATGAAGGCCACAAACTTAAGCCAAAATTCTCATTTTGAGAATTTTTGCATATAACTCATGGTCCGAGGACAATTCTTAGGTGATTTGCATGCTCCTCTTCATCCCTTGAATACACCAAGATGTTGTCGATGAATACAATCACAAACATATCAAGGTACTGTCTGAACACCCTATTCATCAAGTCTATGAAGGCTGTAGGTGCATTCGTCAACCCAAAGGACATGGCTAAGAACTCAAAATGGCCATATCTATCCTAAAGGTTGTCTTTACGATATCACATTCCCTCACTTTCTATTGATGGTAAGACAGATCTGAGGTCAATCTTTGAGAAACAAGAGGCACCCTGAAGTTGGTCAAACAAATCATCTATCCTTGGGAGAGGATACTTATCCTTTATGGTTACCTTGTTAAGTTGCCTATAATCAATGCACATTCTGAGAGACTTATCTTTCTTTCTCACAAATAGGACAGGGGCACCCCAAGGAGAAACACTTAGCCTTATGAAGCCCTTCTCTAACAAATCTTTCAATTGTTCTTTCAACACTTTCAACACAGCGGAGGCCATCTTATAAAGTGGAATTCATATAAGCTGGGTATCAGGAAGAACATCAATCCCAAAGTCAATCTGCCTATCAAGAAGGACTCCAGCCAGAGCCTTAGGAAACTTATTTACAATCAGGACTGACTCAAGAGTAGGATACTCAACATCATTAGATTTAACTCTTACAAGGTGGTAGATACAACCTTTAGCAATCATCTTTCTGGCTCTAAGATATAAGATAATTTTTTCTTTAGATGCTGTAGAATCACCCTTCCACTTTAGAACCAGTTCATTCATAAATTTGAACTTAATGGTTTGGGCTCTATAATCAACAGAGGCATAATAAGCGTGAAGCCAATCACTATCAAGGATAAAAAAAATCAATCATATCTAACTTAATCAGATCAATGATAGTATGTCTATGATAGATGGACATTACACAAGCTCTATAGACTCTCTCAGCCCAAATAGACTCACCCACGGGTGTACAAACATCAAAAGGTTCATGAAGACTCTCAAGGTTCTGTTAAATCTACTAGCTACATAATGAGTTACAAAAGATAATGTGGCACTAAGATCCATCAACACATAACAGTCAATAGAAAAAAGTCGAATCATACCCGTCACAACATCTGGGGTGTTTTCCTGATCATGTCAACTGCCCATGGCATATAAACAATTTGTAGCTCTACTTGGGCCTGACGTAGTACCTCTCTGATTTCCCTTAGCTGATGGGGCTAGTGCAGAAGATTGAGCTCAGTCATCCCATAGTAGACAATCTCTCTAATAGTGACCTGCTTGGCCACACTTGTAGCATACATCACTGATTATATAATAATCATATTGATGTTATCCCATAGTAGACAATCTCTCTAATAGTGACCTGCTTGGCCACACTTGTAGCATACATCACTCCCCTCGTGACATTTACCTATGTGTAACTTGCCATATATACCATATGGTTGTTTACCTCAAAAAACCTTGAGCCACACTAGCTTGTGACTGAGAACCATCGAAAACATTATAGGACCTCTGATCATTTCTAACTCTAGGCGTAGGTGCACTAGTAGATGATGGTGCTAGAAATTTGTTACCATTCCCTTTCTTCCTAACCTCATGGCTAGATGTTTTAGCTTTTTGCTTCTGAACTCCTCTCTATCATGTTGCCTCTCCACATTAGCTTATTGTACAAAGGTCATCAGTCTTCCAATGTCCATATCACTCACAAGCATTGCTCCTCTCCATCTCTCTTTGGCCCTCTATTTAACCCATCAACATACAATTCCCATCCTCTCCCTCAAATCAGCAACCATGTCCGGAGCTAGCGAGACAGTTGTGTGAACTTCATCCTAAACTCTTGCATACTCATAGAGCCCTGCTTCAAGTTCAAGAACTGTCTCACCTTTGCCTCTCTTCACTCCCTTGGGAAGAAGATCCTAAAAAAGGTTCCTCGAATATAGCCCAAGTTAACACGAGGGCATCCTCTCCTCTACCATTCTTCCATTGATCATATCAAATTCTAGCCACACCCTTGAGTTGGTAAGCAGCCAATTCTACTCTATCAGCATCCGCCACATGCATCACTTGGAACACTTTCTGAATTCCTCCACATAGTTATCAGGATCCTCAATGGATGGAGACCCTGTGCACTCGGTGGATTCATCCTCAAGAATTCCCAGACACTAGAAGTGTCATGGGCATCTTGTCGACCAGCCCCTTATCTCGCAGCAAGTTTTGTGACCACCTATTCTAGAGTTTGAATAGCCTAGCAAAGCTCGACATTGGAGACCTCATCTTGTGGGGGCTGCACAATGGAGACAACCAGTCCACGGGCTCCTCATGTCCTTGAGGATTAGGTGGGTGAACATGCCATCTGACAGGACATCATCTACCTCTGGCGACTCTTCTAAGAGGCATGATCATGATTTTGGAACGCGTAAAGCACGAGTTAGAAAAGAACTCTCATAGAGCATAACTCTATATCACGATTTTGGAATATGAACAAAGTGAAACAATTCCTAATGCCCTATAGCCTCTTGCTTATAAAGTGTGGTTGATAACATACACATAAGCAAGACTCTACCAGACATGACTTCATAGACTTCCTAGGACACTTGAACTCATACTCTGATACCAAGTTTGTCATGCCCTAGGAGGGTGCCCAAGACGTGGCCGGCACCCAGAGACTATTGCTAGTCCCCAAGCGAACCACTTGGCCTCATCACAATCATTCAATCAGTAAGCTCTACTAGCAGCACTTAGAATGGATTACAATGGAGACAACCAGTCCACGGGCTCCTCATGTCCTTGAGGATTAGGTGGGTGAACATGCCATCTGACAGGACATCATCTACCTCTGGGGACTCTTCTAAGAGGCATGATCATGATTTTGGAACGCGTAAAGCACGAGTTAGAAAAGAACTCTCATAGAGCATAACTCTATATCACGATTTTGGAATATGAACAAAGTGAAACAATTCCTAATGCCCTATAGCCTCTTGCTTATAAAGTGTGGTTGATAACATACACATAAGCAAGACTCTACCAGACATGACTTCATAGACTTCCTAGGACACTTGAACTCATACTCTGATACCAAGTTTGTCATGCCCTAGGAGGGTGCCCAAGACGTGGCCGGCACCCAGAGACTATTGCTAGTCCCCAAGCGAACCACTTGGCCTCATCACAATCATTCAATCAGTAAGCTCTACTAGCAGCAGAGGACATAAAGGATGTAAATAGGCACATCTATCAAATCTCAACTAATAATATTTATGCAAGACTAGTGGAATGAACTAGCTCACAGTCCTAACAATCAATATCTAATTCTAGTACATGAAGCCTCTATCACTATTAGGTGGTGCCAATGACAGACCCATGGCTGCCTTAATCAAAACAAAGCTAAGCAAAGTCTAACTTTAAAGCAAGATAAAAGTAAAAGTAATGAATCGTCCAAAGTAGGGGAGGCTTACCAATCAGCTGAACATCCAAGATCCTCATTGATACTCCTACTGATGTTCTCTAATCCCTGTATCTGCATCATAAAATGATGAAGCACTGAATGACATCAGTATATGGAATGCATGGTAAGTAAAATAGCTAAATGAAACCAAAACAGGTAGAATAATATAAAACATCAATCAACATCAATCAACATCAAGGAAAATAACAAATTAGCATGTCAAATGTCTATCTAAAGCAAGAATAAAGAGTAGACAAGTGACCCATCAACCTATCAAACCTCATCAACCAAATTAGACTCCTCTCAACTCATCTCATTTCAACTCAGATTACTCAGTTTGAGAACTTTCTGGGAGTTTCTCTTATCTGACAGTAATCACTTATGAGCTAGTGATTATATAATAATCATATTGATGTTATCACCGTCATTTCGTACTTACTAGGTAGGGAACAAATAGAATCCATTAGGGACCACCAGCAAATTAAAATAATCTTTTATGGTTTCAGGGACTTTATCAAGAGGGAACTACAATGAGATGTAATGGTTCTAATCCTCACCTATGCTTGGCTACGTAGTTTGACGAGTGCGAGTTGGAATAATTCTTACTTTTTTGGTGCTAGATACTGCTCCCAAGACTTAATTCTCATAAAATAATCCATCCCAATCAAACCATCTCAATTAGTCTCATAGAGGCATTGATCATTCAATTAGTCTTATAGAGACCTTTACCATCACATCAATCAATAGCTCAAGGCTTAGAAAAATGAATAGGGAACAATTGAATAGACAAGCCATTAGAGTTTATTTCTGGAGACTCATAGGACTACCAAGTTCTATCAACTCATCATCATTTGCACATCACAATCACAATCAACTTTCTCAAATCAAGGCTTTAGACTCAATCCCTATCTTCTTTCATATATTTTGTTAGTAATTAACATATAGGGGTTATGCAATATCTCATAAATAATATCCAATTTAAGAAAATAAGTTTATGATGATCATCAACATATGAAAATACATGTAGTAAATATAATTTTGTAGGAAAATAATCAAGAATCATGCATGTAGACTCAAGAACTTTCAACTCACTTCTAAGACCATCTATGGGGCACATGAGAGAATAATCTCATGCTTTGCTTTTAATTTATCCTTAAATGCCTGGGATGAAGCTTTAATGATCAATGTTTAAGAATTCTCATTGACTTCCCCAAATCAAGCTTCTCTCTTCTCTTCTCTTATCTCAAGCCCTAGTCTTTCAAGTGTTTAGAAAAGGACTTAGAATGGATTTTAAAACCCTATTTAAGCATCACAATGACCTAATTTGATCACATTTTGAGTTTAGGAGGGGTTGGGAATTGACAAAAATGCCCACTCATGAATTTAAAAGAAAGTTTTTACCTCATAGAAGAGGGTCCGTGATACGGACCTGTCGTGCTTACGTGTATTTTTTCCAAAAATTTTTTGAACAAGTTTTCAATCTCCATTTAAAAAATTTGAAAAACAAATAAGCATGTATCCGCGACAAAGGCGTGACCCACCTCTATCACGCATCAACACTGGAATTCATTTTCGGATCAAAAAATAATTTTTCAATCTGATTGCTCTAAATATTGACAGAGACCATTTTTCTACTCAATTTTTTGTGTTGGTCACAAATCCAGTCTTGTATTTCCAAATGGAGTATGGGAAGACATATTATGCATACATCTTATTTAAGAGGTATTTCGATAATTTTACTAGGTGTTGCACAAACCTATATGTTATTTTATAAAATATTATATAAATTAACCTAGGGATTAAGGCTGGAGCTATGATTTTAGAATGTTGATTGTGATTGTGTTATGACCCTGATGATAGATTGATAGAACTTGATGGTCTTATGAGTATTCATAAATGAACTATAAAGATTGATCTAATTGATTATCCCCCCTATTGATTGGTCTAAGCTCTTTAGAGAGATTAATTGAGAATTAAATTGATGAGATGATTGAGATGATAGGCCAAAAGGCCCGATTTCGCAGAGCTGATAGAATGAAATGGATAGTCTTATGGACATTGAGTATTAGGAGGAGTATCGAGCATCGAAATTAGTAAGAGTAAGCCCAACTCATACTCATTAACTATGTCGCTAAGCAATGGTAAGGAATGAACCATTACATCAGAGTTTCTCTCTTGAGTGGAAGTCCCTGAAATAATAGCGGACTTGAGAGACCACATCCCTTGTGGATCCAATTCGTTCTTTATCTGCAAAGTACGAAATGACTATGACAACATCAGTGGGATTTTTATACAATCACTGGCTCATCAATGAATGTTTTTAGATAAGAGAAACTCCTAGATAGGTTTTATACTAATAGTACTCTAATTTGATTTGATTTGATTGGTTTGTAGGGTATTGATGGGTCATTGTATACTCTTTATTCTTCCTTTAGATAGACATTTACCATTCTAATTGAGTAATTTTTTATTTGATGTTATTTTATTTTCTTCCACCTATATTTGTTTCATTCAGCCATTTTAGATACTCATACGTTCCACGTGCTGATATCCATTTGAACTGCATCGCTTCATGATGTAGAGACAGGTAGTAGAGATCATCAACAATCATATCGTTGAGGATCTATTGTAGTCAGCCGATTTGGTGAGCCTTCCCTTACTCCGAAGGATTCTCATTTATATTTTTATCTAGCTTTATAGAATTAGACTTTGATTAGCTTTATTTCGATTTGAGGTAGCCATGTGCCTGTTATTATCACCATTGAACAATTAATAGAAGCTTTATAGACTAGAGTTTGATTTGTCATGAGTTAAACATTTATGTTGGCTAGTTTCTTTCTGACTAGTCTTATTGAGTTGACTTACATTTACTTCATGAGATTTTTCCACCCATTTACTATCTTTACCCTTCCATTGATATATCAAATGTTGATTGAGTGAATGTCATGAGATCGTAGTTCGCTGGAGGACTAGTAATAGTCTCTAAGTATTGGCCATATCCAGGGTACCCTCCCGAGTCATACTAAACTTGGTATCAAAGCATAGAGTTCAAGTGTCCTAAGGAGTATACGAAGTCATGTCTAGTAAAGTCTTATTTATAGGTGTGTTGTGCACCATACTTTTTAAGCAGAAGAATATAGAACATTAGGAAAGGTTACACTTTTTTCATGTTCTAATTTGTGCATGGAGTTAAAACTCTATAAAACTCCCTTCCAATTCGTACATTACACGCTTGTAGAATTGTGATCATGTCTATAAGAAGAGTATTAGAGGAAGAGGGTGTCCTGCTAGACAAAATGTTAACCAACCTTAGCACCAAGCACTTGATGAACCTATAAGTCCAGCTATCCCTGTTAAGTAGCCACCACAAGCTAAAATATTAAATACTTAGCTTCACTAGACTATCCAGACTCTAGTCCTGGCTATGACAGCATCAACTACTAGATAAGGAGTGGGTATACAAGATGCATAGGATATATCTAGAGTCTGTGAGTTCTTCAAAATGAACCCGTCTGAGTTCACAGGGTCTACACCCAATGAGGATCCTGACAACTACATTGATGAGCTTTAGAATGTGTTTCAGGTGATGCATATAGCTAATGTTGATAGGGTTTAATTAGCTACCTATTAGTGCAAAGGTGTTTCCAAACTATGGTTTGATCAATGAAAGAAAAGTAGAGGAGAGCAAGTCCCTTGCTGACTTCGATAGGGTTCGAGAAAGCTCTCTTGGGGCATTTCTTTTTGAGAGAACAGAGGGAGGTCAAGGTACAAAAGTTATTTAATATAAAAAAGTGCTCTATGATGGTGCTAGAGTATGGACATAAGTTTACCTAGTTCTCACTATGCTCCACATATGGTTGCAATATGAGAGGCAGAATGGGGTTATATGTTGATAGGCTAAATGAGGGGCCAAAGAAAGATGGAAAGGGAGCTATGCTTATGAGTGATATAGATATTAGGATGTTGATGACTTATGTACAACAAGCTGATGAGGCAAGATAACAAGATAAAGAAGAGCATAGAAGTATGAGGGCCAAGACATATAACCATGAGGTTGGGCAGAGAATTAATTGGAATGGTAAAAGGTTTCAGTCAGGACTAGCACCATCATTTGCTAGTTCACCTATGCCCTGAAATAGGAATGAACAAAGGTCTCAAAATTTTGGAGCCCTGGGATCTTAGTCATAAGCTAATATGGCTCAAGGTTCATGAGGTAAGCCACCATGTGGTAAGTGCGGCATATTACACTTGCGGAAGTATCATAAGGGAAGTGATGCATGTATCAAGTGTGGAAAATTGGGTCACTTTCAGAGATATTGTCCAAAGTGGTCTAACTAGTCTCAATCCTCTACGTCAGCCCACTAGCTAGTGGAAATCAGAAAGGTGCTATCTCAGGAATAAGGACGGGTATGATTCGAGTCTTTAATTTTGATTGCTATATTTTGATGGAATCTGGTGCCACATTATTATTTATGTATCCTTATATGGCTAATAGATTTGATAGAACCCCTAAGTGTCTTTTTGAATCCTTTGATGTTTCTACTCCAGTAGGTGAGTTTATTCTAGCTGAAAGAATCCATGGAGATTGCGTAGAGTTCATCCATCATGAGGATACTCTTGCTGATTTTATTGAGTTAGAGATGATTGATTTTGATATGATCCTCAGTATAGATTGGCTTCATGCCTACTATGCCTCCATTGATTGTTAGACCCAAACTATTAAGTTCCAATTGAAATGCCCCAAAAGTGCCTAAATATGTGCCTATGAAATGCCCATAATTGTAATTTCCATATATCTCAAAATTCGTGTGTGATATAAAAAATTTGACTTTATATTCATGAAAAGGGGGAAACATTGAGTGGGAAAGACATATAACCCCAATTTTAGAGCAACCATATCAAAGTTTGATTTTCCAAAGTTGACAAAAAATAGAATCGATCCTCGTCCCTGGCGCGACATAGCCAAGGCGCGGACCTGTACATTTTGTTTCTAGTTTTTCCAGTTTGGTCCAAGGCCTTGGGGTCTTGGGCCTAAGCCTTCCTATATGTAAAAATACCTATACTTAGTGATTTTTCAACCTTATTTCATTTAAGACATTCCTCAGAACTCTCTCTAACATGTACCCAAATATTTCATCCAAATTCAAGTATCCTAATCTCATTGTGGATCTAAGGATTTCATTCAAGCTTCAAGTTCTCAGTCAAATCTTCATTAAGGAAATCTCCAAAGTTGAGGTATGTGGGTTTCAACCATTGGGTCCTTTCACCCGTGGTGCCCAACCTTCCTATCTATGAAAATTGTATATTTCTAAGTTAATTTACTTATGGGTGTTACTTATAATGAACTTGATTATAAACTATGTTGGGGTTTCATAAAATGTGACTGTTTAAGCATGTTTTGAGCTATGAATATATGATCTATTATGAGATTTGATGAGGGGTTTCAATGAATCTTGCATGAGGGTGTTACCAAGTATTGGCAGGTTGATTTACATTAAGTTTTATCACATGATTTCACTCTTGAATTGTATGATTTTGAACTAGCATTACATATCCGCCAAGTGTTTGATGAAATGTCCAGTTAAGGGTTCTAGAGTTATTGAAGGTCTATTCCATGACTTATGAGTTAAATGACTTTATGATGATGAAAGAAATGTATTTATGTGTCAATTTTATGAAAAATATCTATAGTGTTGCAAGTTGACTACACCTAGTTGAGGGGGTGATATGCCTCAACCACTTTGATGGGGGGTGGTATGCCCAACTAACATGTTGAGGGGTATATACCTTGACCACTTTGATGGGGGGTGGTGTGCCCATACACCATGTTGAGAGGCATATACCTTGACCACTTTGATGGGGAGTGGTATGCTCATCTACCAATTTAGGGGTAGATTCCTTAATCACTTTGATTGGGGGGGTATGCCCAACTACCAATTGATGGGTAGATTCCTCAATCACTTCCTAAGGGGGTGGTATGCCTTGGATTCCAAGTACTAGTTTATTTGGTCTATGATGATGGTCTATTCCGACACATGTATTATGTTCTATACAAGCATGTTTTACTTCAAGCATTGATCATGCATGCCATGTTTTTAATATACCATTCCTTGCTTGTGATTATGCATTTTGACTATATTGCCTATATTTTGTTGCATTGCATCCTACATACTTAGTATATTCAAATGAACTAATGCCTATATGATGTTACCATATATTTCCTATGCTGGCCATGTAGTTAACCAGTGTGAGATGATGTTACCATATAGGAACCGAAGCTCCTCACGATCATCCTCCTTGTGGCTAGTTGGTCATTTTGAAGATAAGTTATCGGTGAGTCCTCAAAGTTTAGGGACATTAGCTATGCTACTCTTGCCTTTGTCATATGTTAATGTAGAACTCTTTATACTATGAGGGTGAGCTCGAAAAGAGTCTTGGCCCCCGCTTAAGTCTATGTTTAAAGGTGTTGTTGGACAAGTGATGTAATTATGCTATGTTCTTGAATTTTCTTTATTTATGTTATCTAAAACTTCCCTTAGTCCCTTTATCCTTGTTTTTACTATCTTGTTGTTGTTTAATTATTTCTGCGACCAAGGATGTGTAAATGATATGCTAAGAGGCTTGTGTGGGATCCCTTCGAGTTCCCATTCACTATGTCATGTCTTATCCTTAGGCTTAGGTCGTGACACCAATTCCCAAATGACCCGGTCTTAGACAGGAAGGGTGTTTCTATTATGCCAAAGGGTAAGTTTATTTCCTACCTAAGGGCAAGAAAGCTAATCTCTAAAGGTTATATCTATCACTTTGTGTTAAGTCTAATGATGTTGAGCCTCCTACTCTTAAGTCAGCTCTGATGATGTTGAGCCTTCTACTCTTGTGTCAGTTCTAATAGTAAATGAGTTTCCTTGAGTGTTTCCGAAGGGTATGCCTAGAGTCCCTCCTGATTTGGAGATTGAATTTCTGATTGATGTTCTCTTTGATACCCAACCTATCTGAATTCCACCTTATAGGATGGCCCATGCTAAGTTGAATGAATTGAAAGAGAAATTAAGAAATTTGTTACTAAAGGGCTTTATTAGATCCTGTCCTATTTATGTGAAAGAAATATGGGTCTATCAGAATGTGTATTGATTATAGGCAACTAAAAATGGTTACGATAAAGAATAAGTATCCTCTCCCTAGGATAGATGATCTATTTGACCAATTTCAGGATGCCTCTTGCTTCTCAAAGATAGACCTTAGATCTGGCTACCACCAGTTCAAGGTAAGGGAATATGACATCCCAAAGATAGCCTTTAGGACTTAATATGGCAATTTGGAGTTCTTGGTCATGTCCTTTGGGTTAAAAAATGCACATACAGTCTTTATGGACTTGATGAATATGATATTCAGACAGTATATGATATGTTTGTGATCATATTCATCGACAATATTTTGGTGTATTCGAGAGATGAGGAGGAACATGCCAATCACCTCAGAATTATCCTCTAGACTCTCAAAGACCATGAGTTATTGTCATGACCCAAGAGGCTAGGCATAACTGGTACTTAGTGACTATCGCTAGTCCCCAAGCAGACCACCTAGTCTCGTTGTATTCATTCAATCCATTCATATGCAAAAGATTACATAGAATAATAACTATCAATGGGCTATCATAATCACTATCATAAGATACTATAAAGAAGAATCTCAAAGAGAGCAAATGAGAAATAAACAATGTCGACACTATCAGACGCTATCCATCAACTATCTATGTCTATAAAGCCTTTATGACTAACATCTAGGAAGGTACCATGATAGGCTATAGCTACCACAATGAAAGAAAAATCCTAAAATAAAGTCAATGAAGCAATCATCCTCCGAAGGCAAGGGAGGACTCACCACAGTCTAAAACACTAAACCTCAATGATTGGGCTACTGAAGTCCTTTGTCTACATAATCTGTATCATAAAATGATGCAGCACTAAAGAGGCATTATGTATTGTATATAAAATGGGCTAAAGTAAACAATACAAGATATAATTGTTCATCAATCACTCATCCTCAACTTAGATTAAAGGACATGACTCTATCACCTCACTATCCATCAAGACATCATATAATCACATCACCGTCAGAGTATTATTAAAGGATGAGTCTATCGAGGATCCTAAGGAAATCTGTCAAGTCCTTTATGGGACAAATGAAACATCCGCTTTCACAGTCCAATCCTTTCCTATGCTGGCCATGTAGTTAACCAGTGTGAGTAGGACTTACTCTTACCATTTTGGTGCTAATACTCCTCCCAGGACTCAATATAATCATAAGTCTATCAAGGCCAGACTATTACATACCCAAACCCCACTCTCAATCAGGGTCCTCATCTCATCTATCGTCCTATCACTCAAGGAAGAAATTCTTCCCTTCAACTCTATTTCAATATCATCTAAAGCTTAAGAATATTGACTTCATCTACTTCAACCATCACAGCACTAACCTCAAGACCCAGACCATAGAAATCTACACATTCATAGACAGCCAAAGCTCTAGAAATCACCCTAAGTTCATTATTCAAGTCTCTAACAGAGAATTTATACAGGGTAATTGCATAATCACAACATAAATAAGTGTAATCGTTCATTTCAAGAAAATATTCAACAGACTTCAACTCAAGGCTTACCAGTTAACAATCTACACTTTAATCTATACATTGGGGCACAAAGAAGAACAATTCCATGTTCAAGATAGCATATAATACTTGGAGTGAATAATTATCAAGTCTTCTTCAAGAAATTGAAGCCTCAAGGGAAACCCTCACCTCTCTGTTCTTCTCCTCTCTTAGAACTCCTGCAGAGTCCTTTGAAAAATAATGGGTTTTGAATCCTTCGTATGTATTTAGTCTTAGATATATACTTTTGGGACTTAAGAATATGTTGGGAAGGACAAAAATGCCTTTCCCAAAGTTAAAAGAAAAAATGTCAAAACTTGCATACTGGTCCACATCGCGAAGGGGGCGCGGACCAGTTAATTTTTTTAAATTTTTTTCGTAAATCGATGCCCGTCGAAAAAGTCAACAAAAATAAAATTTAAGTGCATTTCTGCGCCCCTGGCGCATCGCAGAGGGGAAACAGATTTGCTACTGTTTCTGGCCCAAAATGTGTTATTTAGTAATTCAACCCGGTTGTTCTTAAATTGGATCGAGATCATTTTCTGACTCAATTTGTCACGCTAATCAAATATCCAGTCTTGGATTTCCCATTAGAGCTTTGGAAGATATGTTGTGTGCACGTTACACTTTAGGGGCATTTTGGTAATTTTATGAGGTGTCACAGTTGTATACAAAAATTTTAAAGTGTGAATTTTGGCTCAAGTCTGTGGCAGTTTTAGGTATAATGTTTCGGGTGATGGTATTTGAGTAGACACCCACAAGATTGAAGCGGTTAAGAATTGGACTAGATCGACCCCTCCAACTGAGATAAGAAGTTTCTTGGGGTTGGTACACTACTACCATAGATTCGGTGACTGATTTTCTTGCATATCCTCACCATTGACTAAATTGACTCAAAAGAAGGTCAAGTTTAAGTGGCCTGATGAATGTGAGAAAAGTTTCCAAGAGTTGATAACAAGATTGACTACTGCACTAGTTTTGATCTTGCCTGATGGGGTAGAAGACTTTATGATGTATTGTGACGCGTCTAGAGTTGGATTGGGTAGTGTGTTTATTCAGAGGGGGAAAGGGAAAGCTTGTACTTCCATGCAACTTAAGGTTTATGTGAGGCACTATCCAACCCATGATCTTGAGTTGGCAGTGATGGTATTTGCACTTCAGATTTGCCGCCACTACTTATATGAAGTACAAGTGGATATGTTCACTAACCACAAGAGCCTACAGTACATATTTAGTCATAAAGAGCTCAACCTGCAATAGAGAAAAGGGTTGAAGTTACTCAAGGACTTTGACATAAACATTCTCTACCACCCAGGTAAAGCTAACATTGTTGTTGACGCTCTTAGCAGGTTGTCAATGGGTAGTATTGCCCATTTTAAGGAGGGAAAGAAGGAATTGGCTAAGGAAGTGCATAGATTTGCCTTATTGGGAGTTCAACTTGAAGAGAATGATGAATAAGGATTTAATGTCCAAAACGGGTCTACTTTATCTTTAATAGCAAAGGTGAAAGAAAAGCAAGACCAAAATCCTATCCTACTTCAGTTGAAATAAGCTATCCACAAACAGAAGGTGGTGGTTTTCTCTAAAAGGGGATATGGGGTGTTGAGATACTAGAGTAGATTGTATGTCCCAACTATTGACGGTGATCGAGATAGAATTATGGTTAAACCTATGACCAACTGTTCTAGATATTCCATTCATCTGTCTCTACTAAGATGTACCATGACTTGAGAGAAGTCTATTGGTGGAGTGGAGTGAAGAAGGATATTATTGAGTTTGTCTCTAAGTATCCGAATTGTCATCAAGTTAAAGTTGAGCATCAAAGGCCATATAAATTAGCTTAGAACTTTGAGATTCCTGAATAGAAATATGATATGATCAATATAGATTTCATTACCAGTCTACCGAGCTCTCGATGGTAGTATGACTCGATATGGGTGATTATCGATAGAATGACTAGATAAGCTTACTTCTTAGCGATTAAGATGATCGACACTATAGAAGAGTATGCCAAGTTGTACATCCACAAGATTGTAAGGCTGAATAGAGTTCCCTTTTCTATCATCTCAGACAGAAGAGTTTAATTCACAACCCAACTTGGAGATCTTTTTAGAAAGTATTAGGTACTAAAGGTGAATTTGAGCACTGTCTTCCACCTTAAATAAATGGCCAGGTAGAGCATACTATTCGAACCTTGGAGGATATGTTGAGGGCTTGTGTCCTTGACTTTAAGGGAAATTGGGATAACCCCCTACATCTAATCAAATTTGCATATAACAATAGTTATCATGCAGATATTAAGATGGCTCTCTATGAGGCTTTGTATGGTCGAAGATATAGATCACCAATTGGGTGGTTCGAGGGTGGAGAATCCAAGTTGATTAGACCCAATCTTGTCCATCAATCGATGGAAAAGGTGAAGGTTATTAAAGAAAGGTGAAAAACTGCATAGAGCTACCAAAAACCTTACACTGACATGAGAAGAAGAGAGTTAGAATTGGAAGTGCACAATTGGGTATACTTGAAAGTGTCACTCATGAAGGGTGTCATGAGATTTGGGAAAAAATGGATGCTAAGTCCTTGCTATTTTGGCCCATATCAGATTGTGAAGAGAATTGGGAAGGTTGTTTATGAACCTTCTAAACTAGACGAGATTCATCCGATTTTTCACATCTCAATATTGAAAAATGATTGGGAGATCCTTCATTAATAATCCCTATTGAGAGTATTGGAGTGAAGGATAGCTTGTCCTATAAAGAGGTTCTAGTCCAAATCCTTGATTGTCAGGTTTGAAAATTGAGAACCAAGGAGATAGCCTCAGTGAAAGCCTATGGTGAAATCGATTCTTTGAGGAAGCCACGTGGAAAGCTAAGAAGGATATAAAATCTAAATACCTAAATCTATTAGTTCCTGATAACTAGAATGATGAAGGTAATGTACTTACTCTTGATTTGAATTGATTTGTATATCCCTGAGTTGATTTGTGTATTCTTGAGTCTCAACAGTAATTGTCTAAGATGGTTAATGGGTCAATAGTTTGATTGATTGATTAATTGTCGAGAGGAGTCTTGATCTTTACTTGTGCCTTGATGTCCACCTTTACTCTTTATTCGAGTACGAATGATTCCAAGGAAGAGATAATGTAACACCCGATAAAATTACCAAAATACCTCTAGCTGAGATATGCTCGCATAACGTGTCTTCCAAAACTCAGATGGAAAATTCGAGGTTGAAATTGCGATCAACGTGAAAACTTGTGTGCAAAAATGGTCTTGGTTGATTTTTAGAGCAATCAGATCAAAAGACAAAATTTCAATGCGAAAACATGATTTCAGAAAAGTGCGTGACATGCCCGCGATGCAGACTTGTCATGGACTTACACTTAGATGTGATCCAAATATTTTCTACGGGATTAGAAAACTTGATCGAAATTTTTTTGGCGAAAACCCCTAAAAAATTGACCAAGTCCATGATACAAACTTGATACACCGAGGTGAGATTTTTCAATTTTTCATGAGGGGGATTCTAGACTTTTCCCAACCACTCCTTAACTTAAAACATGATCAAAATAGGTCATTTTGAGCGTAAAAAGAATTTCAACACCCATTCCTAAGTCTTTCTAAGCTCCTAACAAGGACTACGGCAAAGGAGAAGAGAGGAAGAGCGAGGGTTCAAGGGAATTGAGTAGAATTCTAACAAAGTTGATTGTCAAACTCCGCACCAGGTATGTAAGGCTAACCTAAAACATAGAATTTTCCTTCCATGTGCCCCTTGATTGAGAAAGATTGATAGATGGACGTATTGGGTCCCTGTAAAAGGTTTTTATGAATGTTTTCTTGTAAATTTTAGGTGTCCTATGTACTTTCTAATGTTGATAATCATCATAAACTTGATTTTTCTGATTAAATGCTCTTATGAGTTATTTCACAAATTCTATATATTATTTTTGAAAAGATTATATAAATGAACCTAGGGATTAAGTCTAGAGCCCTGATTTGAGAATGTTGATTGTGATTTTGATATGAGCATAATGATAGGCTGATAGAACTTGATGATCCTATGAGTATTCATAAATAAACTCTAAAGATTGGTCTAATTGATTGTCTTCCTCCCCCAATGATTTGTCTAAGTTCTTTTGAGAGATTGATTAAGAATTTAGTTGATCAGATATTGAGATGATAGGCCAAAAGGCCCGATTGTGATAGTGTTGATGGAATGATGAGAGTCTTTATAAGACTAATTGATATGATTGATTGAGATGGATGGTATTTTGAGCATTGAGTCTTAGGAGGAGTAAAATTGTGATAGAATGATGTAATGATGAGAGTCTTTACGAGACGTTGATATGATTGATTGAGATGGATTGTCTTATGAGCATTGAGTCTTAGGAGGAGTATCGAGCACCAAAATGAGTAAGAGTAAGCCCAACTCGCACTCATTAATTATGTCACTAAGCTTAAGTGAGGAATGAATCATTACATCAGAGGTTCCCTCTTGAGTGGAAGTCCCAGAAATAATAGTGGACTTGAGAGACCAGATAACTTGTGGATCTGATTTGTTCTTTACCTGGCAAGTACGGAACAACTGTGGCCACATCAACGGGATTGTTGTACAATCATTGACTCATAAATAATTGTTGTCGGATAAGAGAAACTCCCAGATATGTTTTATACTAATAGTACTCTAATTTGATTTGATTGGATTGGATTGGATTGAAGGGTATTGATGAGTCATTATCCATTCTTTATTCTTGCTTTAGATAGACATTCAACATTCAAATTGAGTAATTTCTGAGTTGATGTTATTCTATATTCTTCTACCTATATCTGTTTCATTCATCTATTTTACATACTCATATATTCCATGTACCAACATCCATTTGGACTGCATCATTTTATGATGTAGATATAGGTATTATTGATCATCAACAGATGCACCATTGAGGATCTATTGCAGTCAACTGAGTTGGTGAGCCTTCCCTTGCTCCGGAGGATTCTCATTTATATTTTTATCTAGCTTTCTAGAGTTAGACTTTGATTAGCTTTATTTTGATTTAGGTAGTCATGGGTTTGTCATTGGCACCATTAAACAGTTGATAGAAGCTTCATAGACTAAAGTTTGATTTGTAATGAGTTGAACATTTATGTTGGCTAGTTTCTTTCTGACTAGTCTTATTGAGTTGAATGTTGATATGTTGAAATGAGTTGATCATTTACTTAATGAGATTTGTCCAGCCATTTACTATCTTTTGCCTTCCGCTGATATGTTGAATGTTGATTGAATGAATGTGATGAGGCTAACAGGTGTCACAAACCAAACATATATATACAAGACTGGAAACTAACAGATAGGATCCACCTCACCACGTATCAACAGACCTTTAATACGAATACATAGAATCAAACGATGGGACAGGGCACCCGTCATACCGAAAAATGCATGAAGGCTGAAGTATCAACATAATATCAACATAGTATACCAAAAGTGGCTCTGGAATAGGGGAGCTCATCCAATAGCAGTGGAGATCCTAAGCTGGAGGTCCTCTAGCCTGTATGTCGGGACCTGCGTGCATAAATCACAGCCCCCAAAGGAATGGGGGTCAGTACAAAAAACGTACCGAATATGTAAAGTAGAAAGTACATACGAACATCAAAATAACCAAATGAATATCGATAGCAGAAGCACATGTAGTTATCAAAGTGGTTAAAGGATCATTGTTAAAGGTTTTTA
>DF357859.1:113046-127045 GCA_000787875.1 Solanum virginianum | reverse complement strand
ATAGAAGTATCATAATTTAAATTTGTTCGTCTAACTTTGATTCCCGATGATTTTCATTCTGCTGGTTTGTTATTGTTGTGTCCCTCACGCGAAGAGTGATATGGGGCCAAATTGGAAAGCATCATAGGGAGGAAAGGAAGATCAAACGGTGAAACCATCAAGGAGACTAGGTCATTCAACGAAATTGGAATGGAAATTTGCCATATAAGATCATTTCATAGTTTATACTTGCAATTTAACATTTATCTTCATTGAAGTAAATTTTATAAAACGAGGATCTTTCGAAAATAACGTCTCTATCTCCATAAGATAGTGATAAGGTTTGCGTATATTTTATCCTCATCAGATTTCACTTGTGGAATTTCACTCGGTATGACGTTGTTATAAAAGTAGAATGCGTCACATAACTAGCTAGCAAGCATAACTTTGCTAGTTAAATATCGTACCTCCAAAAGGACACATAGTGCAAATTCTAAGAAATTGGAAGGTTTTTTTCATTAAATTAGTAGGCCAGATATTTAATGGATGCCAATAATAGTTTTTTTTATATATAGTGAAGACACGTGACTTTTTGTTCACTAGATGGTTAACATAAAGTTGACCCCAAGTCAACCACTTTCTTTCTACATGATTTTTTTTCTTTTTAATTACTCTTAAAAATTATATTTATTTATTAAAAAAAAATTTATGATTTTACAAATATTTATGATTCATTTTTAAATTTTAATTTTTTTAAAAAATTTATGTCAAATCAAATTATATCACATAAATTGAGATTTAGAAAAAAATAGATGATGAACAATGTTCATAAGTCATAATACAAGACTTAAAATAGTAAAAGGCACCATGTAAATTTCCATGAAAACGCAAGTTGCAGTAGAAAATAACAAAATGATTCCTTATAAGTTATTTATTTTCTTATAATAAATTCAAAATAGTCTCTAAAATAATTTTGGTCCTATAAATTTGTTAAAGTGAGTACCTATTGTATTTTGTCAAATATTTACCTAACTTTGATTCTTTAAATTGTAATAAAGAAACGCTGAAAATTTTCAGAAACTACAACTTAATAAATTGTACTAAACACAAATTATAAATAAAAAAAAATTGTGGAACATAATTGCACATCAAAAACTTACACTAAACTCTTAAAATAGATTAAAAACTACAAATTCTAAACTTCTAAATTTTTTGTTCTTATCATTTCAATTAAATTTAGGAATAATTACATAATTACATTGCTTTTTTTAATCATATTTTCTATTATTCCCACTCACTCTCAACAATATCTAGAATTAATTCTTTCCATCCGGATACAATAATTCAGCAATCCAGATACATTAATCCTGATTCTTGAATTATCTCTATGTATAATGTATCATGCTTTAAATGTTATCTGCTGATACTTAAAAATACTAATTTTTGTATCGAGATTACTGAATTAATGTATCTAGATTGTCATGTTCTTTAAGAGATTTTTGTGAATTAAAAAAAAAAGATAGAGAAAATGGTAATTAACTCTTTACACTATGTGGTTTATGTAAACCCTACTTAAATTTAACATTCAGAGTATTGTAGTCAACAAAAATAGCTCAATTGATACTTAAAGGACTATTTTAGACACTCTACCAAAGATTAGGGACCATTATTGTCAATTTTCCACACCACCTCCAACTATAAATAATAGGTATGCAACACAACTTTAATATAACCTATCCAATTATTTTAGATTTTTAAAGTTATGGGAGTCAAGTGTGGTTTACTTTTCTCATTATTAGTGCTATTTCTTCTAGCACTAAAACTAGAAGCAGGGGGAATTGTAATTTATTGGGGCCAAAATGGGAATGAAGGTACCTTGGCCAGTACTTGTGCAACAAATAATTATGCAATTGTTAACATTGCATTCCTTGTAACTTTTGGGAATGGACAAACACCAGTCTTGAACTTAGCTGGTCATTGTAATCCTGGTGTTGGTGGATGTACTAGGTTGAGCAATGACATTAGAGCATGTCAAAGTAGAGGCATTAAAGTTATGCTATCACTTGGTGGTGGTGTTGGAAGTTATACCCTTTCTTCTGCTGCTGATGCTAGGTAAAACTTTTTATTAAGTATTATAGAGTTAATTAATTTAGTCNTCCTTTTGAGTTACTGAATTCTAAATTAAATGAATTTTCAAGAATAAATTCACTTCCTAAACTCTAGCTCCACCACTGTCACTATTCCATAGTTGTTGCTATACGAGTCATTGAGGAGGAGATGCTACCTATCAAGAATTTCTTCATTCAATGAATTTATATACAAGGAACACTAGTCCAAATATTGACTCCCTTTGGAATTTTTTTTTCTTCTTATGACACCCTTTTCTTTATAATTTGTTCTAAAAAGTGAGATACGACACTAGTCCAAATATTGACTCCCTTTGGAATTTTTTTTCTTTTTATGACACCCTTTTCTTAATAATTTGTTCTAAAAAGTGCGATACTTTAATATATTTGGAAAAAACATTAACCTAAACTTCTCATTACAATTTGAAGACACTCTTATAATTTTAGAAATGTTCTGGCATATTTAAGGCTATAAGTTCTAAGAATATTTTTAGCATGTGTCACAAATTATATACTTTTTGTGACGAATTTCAAGCTAATTAATTGTCAAATACTCTGCAGGAATGTAGCAAATTATTTATGGAACAACTATCTTGGAGGTCAATCGACTTCACGTCCACTAGGTGATGCAATTCTAGATGGAATTGATTTCGATATAGAAGGAGGGACAACACAACATTGGGAAGAACTAGCAAGATCCCTCTCAGGATTTAGCCAACAGAGGAAAGTTTACTTGAGTGCAGCTCCACAATGTCCATTCCCTGATTCATGGTTAAATGGGGCACTCTCCACTGGCCTATTTGACTATGTTTGGGTTCAATTCTACAACAATCCCCCCTGTCAATACTCTGGTGGGAGCGCCGAAAATCTCAAAAATTATTGGAATAAATGGACCGCGATTCAAGCTGGAAAGATTTTTCTAGGATTGCCCGCGGCTTCAGGAGCTGCTGGGAGTGGTTTTATATCATCCGATGTGCTTGTTTCTCAGGTTCTACCAGCAATTAATAGTTCACCAAAGTATGGGGGTGTTATGCTTTGGTCTAAATTTTTTGATAATGGTTATAGCTCTGCTATAAAGCCTAGGAGAAAAATCTCAATCATTCAGTCTGCTGGGAGTGGTTTTATACCATCTGATGTGCTTGTTTCTCAGGTTCTACCAGCAATTAATAGTTCACCAAAGTATGGGGGTGTTATGCTTTGGTCTAAATTTTTTGATAAAGGTTATAGCTCTGCTATAAAGCCTAGAGTCTAAGATACACATATATGCCACTATAGTTGGTTATCTTGTGTTAAAGTAATAAAAAGGGCGAGTTCGGTGCACTAAGCTCCCGCTATGTGCAGGGTCCGGGGAAGGGCCCGATCACAAGGGTCTATAGTACGCAGTCTTATCTTGCATTTTTGCCAGAGGCTGTTTCCAAGGCTTGAACCCGTTGAATAATATGATGAATAATGTTATGATCATATAACTCATAAAATATATAATGACTGAAGAGGCTTTCAAAGTTCTTGTTATTTGTGTTTTTTAATTACAAGATTGTGTTGTTACTTGTGTAATGGGATGTTGAAATCCTAGCCCACTTGGTGATGCACAATGTTAAAGCTAGCACCAATGGCTTTGATACATATTAGGAAAGAGAAGTATTTGAGTTTATATAGAAAGATACTTATACACTATCTTAAAAGAGTTTGAAAAGATTACAAGTCATCGCACCCTAGGAATGGAGTGATCTTCGTGATGGACAAAATAAAAAAAACGAGGCTAAGATAGTTTAAACATGTGACAAGAATGTGGAAGGATGCACAAGTAGAGATAGAAAGAAGAGTTGGAAAAGGTCAAAGGTCAAAAATTAGGAAAAAAAGTAGTAGGTAGCCGACCTTGTCATATGAAGACTTGACCCTAGATTTAAAGGTCAAAAATTACGGAAAAAAGTAGTAGGTAGCCAACGTTGTCATACTTACAAGTGGGAAAGGCAGGGCTCCGTTTTCTTCAACTTTCACAACTATTTGTTACTTTGTTTGTCTATTCTTTGCAGATCCTAGGTGTGAAATTATACCAATATATTATTGTTGTTGTGCATATAAAAACATGAAATCTTTTTTTCGTACATTCATATATCAGATAACCATACGAAGATCTAACATAAAATTTCGTATAACATTGACGACTCAATTTATTCACCGGCTCCTCAATTATAATAGCTCTTATGGCCATGAAAACAAACTACTTTGGCAGCATGCCCAGACACCCAATAACAAGTTTAATACACAACAAAACCCAACTTCTGATCGCGTCACGAACAAAAAATAAAGTTTAATACACAACAAAAGCTCACAAGAAAACACAGATCGAAATGGACTATTATAAGTCTGATGAAATGAACAATTCAATCATCTGTAGCTTCGGTAATTAGGAGTATACATGCAACTCTCAGCAAACTTCACCAAATCTGCAGGTCGAGGGAGACGTGTGGCAACACCTGAAGTACAATTGATCAATTATTTAGTGTTTAAGTTAAAAAAGACGAGAAGAAAAAAGGTAAAAAATTACACACAGAAAAGGAAAGAAAATGCACTCACCAAGTTCATATGCTTTGGCTGCAACGCTAGCGGCTATGTGAGCTGAGATCTTTCTGATATCAGCAAAAGGAGGGTATATCATTCCCTTTGCATAATGTTCCTCAGTTACTTGCGCAGCCAAAGCTTCCGCTGTTTCATGGAAAATCAACTAGTTTTAGAGAAAAGGGAGAAAAAGGACACCAACAGAAATTTATCCCTCTGTTGTACTTACAAGCTGCTAAAAGCATGTCATCGTGCACCCGGATTGTACCAGACATGACCAAGCCAAAACCAAATCCAGGGAATATGTAACAGTTATTTGCCTGTATACCAAGAACAAAATCAGGAGTTGTTCCATTCTGAATCGACTATAACACAGAAGGCATATGCATTTACAATACCTGGCCAGGAATGTTGAGTTTTCCGTTGTACTCAAAAGGAGGGAATGGACTTCCACTTGAAAATACAGCACGACCCTTTAAAAAAAAGAAGTAATTGACAAGCCAGTCAGCCTCATGAATGTCAGCTAAAATTACCACAAATATAACTAGAACTGTTTCTCATTGATACTTCGTACCTCACTCCAAGTATAAGCTTGTTCAGCAGTACATTCAGCTTGTGAAGTTGGGTTTGAGAGAGCCATAATAAGAGGTCTCTGCAAAATAAATTTTTTGGTCTGTTAGCTCAAGAAATGAAAAAATTGCTTTGCAAAAAGGAATGAAGCGGTAAATAGATCACCTCATTCATGGAGGCCATGGCCTCAATTACTTCCTTTGTAAATGTTCTTCCAACTCCAGATGTCCCAATTAAGACAGATGGCTTAACGGCCTAAATTAAAGTTTGAAGCAAAGCAGAGTTCAGAAATCGTAGAAAACAGAGGTTTTTAAGATGAAAATCGACCATGAGGATCTCATCACACCTTAACAGCATCAAGAAGATTGTTGACAGGTTCATGTTCATGAGCCCAAGGCTTTTTGAAGGCTTGAAGCGTCTCCTTGCGACCACTAACAATAAGACCCTGTACATGATCACTCATTTAGATGGACTATGTACATTAAAGAACAAAGTGCCCACATCTATGACAAATAAAATATAAGATGAAAACTGAAGAGAGAGTAGCTTTTCTGAGAGAGATCATCGATCGTATATCTTTTCTACCTTTGAGTCCACAAGCCAGATCTTTTTTCGTGCCTCCTCAACGGGAATGTTTGTCTGCAGGCAACAATATAGAAATTTATTACATGCAACTAATTGGAATTAGAAAAAAATTCGTTCTACAGTTTGCGCGAATAAACCAATCTGCTACCTTATTTGAAATTTCAAGTGCTATGAGTTCTGCAATACCAGTTCCAGCCTGCAATAATAAGGCGATTAACATGAGTCGTTTGGCTTTGAGATCCTTTTTAATACTTCATGATGTATGCATTGCAACTTCGAAAGTTAAACGAGAAGAAACAGAAAACGATCATGATTCCACAGGTGACTTAATTTCCTTCGGGCACAGCTGATAAAATGACAAGGAGTTGAAAGAGATCTGAAGATTCTAGTGTAAACCATAACCAACATTAGTCCGAAAGGAGCCTAAAGTATCAAAAAAGAGGGTGTAGCAGAAATGTGAGGTTTCCCTTTTAATTCAGTATGGAACCTATTTGTAGTTCAAAACATCTTTTTAAACCATTTTGTTTGTAAAATCTTGTGCACCGAAAACTACCCGAGTTGGAGTGGCAAATTTATTGAAAAGATAGAAACCAACCTCTCCAGCACCAAGGAACAAGAATGTATGATCGCATAATGCCCCTCCAAGTAGCTTAAGGGATGCAATAAGCCCTGCAAGCACCACAGAAGCTGTCCCCTGCAATAGTGGAATCAACGATCAGAAATGAACATATCAATCTCATGAGAACAGCCAGAGACACAAATACCATACCTGTATATCATCGTTGAAGACCAAATGCGAGGTACGATATTTAGCCAATAGCTCAAAAGCATTGTGGTTTGCAAAATCTTCAAACTGAGAATGAATTACAAACTTCAGGTTCGGGTGTCACATGGGAAAAGGGTGATGAAATATTCATTAATGTAATATTGGATAAGTTTCAAATTACCTGGACAAGAATTTTTTCGCCATAGTTTTGCTTCACAGCAGACATGAATTCATGAAGTAAATCATAATATTCCTGAAAGGACGGGAAAAGTGCAGCAAAAGCAGTTTCAGTAAGAATTCAGACTTTTGTCTACGAGGCTAACACAGTTGATAATATGGAATGGTGTTGATGTACACCTGTCCAGTTGCTCTCTTTTGTCTGAGACCAATATAGAACTCATCATTCAGTAACTTCTCATTGTTTGTTCCTACGTCAATGGTTATAGGCAAGCACTGCATATGCAAGGAAATTGATGCTGAAAATGCTTTCACAGATAAGAATATAAGGCTATGATAAATTCACAAATTTTGGTACCGCTGAAGGTCTGACTCCTCCAAGTGCAGTATATAGGGCCAATTTCCCCACGGGTATACCCATTCCCTGTGACGTTAAAACGAATGGCATATAAGTAATACATAGTGGGAGGAGGAAAGAGACTTGTATCAAATTGAGAGCAATCATCACCTGGCAGCCAAGGTCCCCAAGTCCCAAAATTCTTTCTCCATCAGTCACAACGATGACCTGGATTGATTTTTCAGGCCAGTTCTTCAATACTTCAAGGATCCTTCCTCTGAAAATAAATTATTCATACTTTAGTTGAATGTATTTTCACGTGAAAGCAGTAAAAACACCTTTAATCTGCAAATTTCATACTTCTCTTTCAAACTGATGTATAAACCCTGCGGACGCTTAAAAATGCTTCCATATTTTTGACAGGCCTCACCAACAGTTGGAGTGTAGACAATTGGAAGTAACTCTTCCACATTATCAATAAGAAGCCTGTAGAACAACCTTTCATTTCGTTCCTGCAAATTACAACCGCACAAATAGAGGGAAAAGTAAGTGAGAAGGACATATAACTATATTCCTTTCTTGGTTTCAGACAAAAAATCAGAACTAAAACATGTTTCCAAGGATACCTCCAATTCCATCATGGCGACATATTTGTGCAGAGGGACGTCATATTGGCGTATAGACTGCATAAGTTTTTTCTCCTATTGGACATAACACAACATTAATAAAGTTCTTATAAAGATCACATACAATATATCTCAAATTACTAGTAACTAATTTTACCTGAATTTCCTGTGTGGAAACCACAGGAGGCAAAAGGCCTCTCAAGTAATGAGCATCTCTTTCTCTCTCAGTGAAGGCAAGCCCTTTGTTGTAACGCGGATCTCTCAACAAGTTATAGCCACTGTTATTACAAGTCAAATAGGTAAGCATATATTCAAGTTTACAATGGCCTTTCAAAAAAACACAACAACCATCCAAACAACACACCCTTCACATATCAATTTTAGAAAGTAACCTTCCGAAAATTGCAAGTTTTACTTGACAAAGACTTATCAATGTTAAGATGTTACTTAAACATGAAAATTATATAAATATCTATAAATGTTCGAATAACTTGAAGCCTTGTAAGAACCCATAGACTTTTAATCCTCCATCCACACTAACATTAGAATCAAACATTTTGAAGTATGACAAGTTGCAAATTGCAATCCAACATAATGATCAAAAAGGGACAAACTTGAATCAAACTCGAAGATCAATAGCATCTGAAACACTGAAGTATAAAATACGATTAGCAATAATTAATGAATCAAATTAAGAGAGTGGCTGAACAATTCGAAGTTATTTCAAACAAAATGAAGCTGAAACTTGAACTGTAAAGTATCAGACAATAACCGTCGACCTTATGGGCAGAAATTTGGTATGTCCAAAAACCAAAATATTTGTAAACCCAGTTATTCTCACTATATTAAACTCTGCTTGATCATAGAAAATCTAAATTTTTGAAACTTGAAAGTTGTATTTGATCATGCATTTTACTTCGGAAAAATTTGAAGTATTAGGAGTAACAACAACAACATTCCCAGTGAAATTCCACAAGTGAGGTCTGTGGAGGGTAGAAAGTATACAGACCTTACCACTAAGAGAGGCTGTTTCCGAAAAACTGAAGTATCAGGAGTGAAAGTAAAAATTTCTCTCAAAAGTTGAAACTTAAAAATACTTGAAGATCAGATTCCATATGATCAAATTTTATGGCGAAATCATTTTTTTGCCTATAAACTCAGTGTCCAAATCCGCGACACCTCAACTAATTCTACGAGATAACTCTGTCCATCACCTAATATTTTATTATCACCGCTGGAATTTGTACATAATTTTCAACCCAATTTATACCAGATATCTCATGATTTCTACTACTGACTCGGTAGAAATTCATAAATTTCAAATTCTGAATCTGTGGGAAAGTAGAGTAGGTACCTAGAAACAGCAATAGTCCAGGGAGTGATGCACTGATCCTCGGTGGCGCAATCCTCACCGTAGACATCCTCAACGCCACCGGCCGGAGTTGCCATGTCCACCACAGATTCACCTTCTCTCTGTTCCTTCAATGCACTTTCCATTTTCACGTCTTTAATTGATTCACACACTTTTTGTCTTCTGGAAGTATTTCAGCTTCTCCAACAATATATATACACACAATATTTCTGTGTGAAAAGGAACAGTTGACCCAGTTCTAAATTATTCATATTTTTTATTAATAGTTGAATTGAATTTTCCTGCCTCAACGACTCTTGCCTTACATCTATTAAAAATCTAACATTATCAATTTGTTTTCACCATTAAACGCAATAACATATTCGATGAAATTTCACAAATGAAGTCTGAAGAGGATAGAATATACATAGACCTTATCACTATCTCGTAGAATTTGTTTTCACCATTATTTAACTAAATTAACTATTCCAAATAAGTTAGCTATTTCCATCAACACATAATTTGGTCGGGAGCAAGTTATTATTTTACCATATAAATAAAATAACTTCTGGCATCACTAAACTAAATATGAAATCAAATAATTATACATTTTATCTTAAGATAATTATATCCTAAAATATAAATAGAAGGACAAATAATTTCATGACTACTTAATACTTTCAACCAAACAAATGATAAAATAATCTCACATTTTATCGTAAGATTATTACACATGACACCTCACACTAGACTCCTTATTTATTGTTTGTCAAAATTTTTCGTAAAAAAATATCTCTTTTTTTATATATTTCTAAGATACAACATTTATTTTTTAAAAGATTTTGATATCAAGTTAAAATCAGATAATTAAATTAAATAAATAGTCAATTGTTCCATGGTTTTAAGCTTTGTTGCGTCTAGCTTTACGGAGTTGGTCACCTTTTATTAATATAGTAATAAATATTTACGTTAGATTTTAAATTTATATATTTTCAATTTAATATAAATGAATATCTGTTACTTTTTTTTTTTTTAAGAATCAATTTAGATTGATGGTATATTTAGAAACTTTTAGAAGCCGCTTGGTTTGAAGATAGATTATGATGAATTAGTTATTTTGCTATTAATTTTTATCCATTGTTTAATTTGATATTTCAAAAAATAATATCTTTTCGATAATTTTTAAAAAGAAAATTGTTTGATTTGCTGTTTTAAAAACAATATGTAGTTATAAAATTTCATTTTAAAAGAATATCCAAAAAAAATTGAGGAAATTCAAGATATTTATGTCATTTTTATTATTTTATATTTCAAAATAATTAATGTCAGTAGTATTATTTCGCACTCTAATAAAAATAACTTATATGAATACTTTAAAAATATATATATAATTTTGCATTAAAAATATAAAGAAATGAAAAAATATTTTTAAATTTTACAATAAATATATCACGTTAAAAATTGAAATTAAAATTTTTATTTTATTTTTTAAAAAGATATTAAAGTATTAAAATGGAATATGTATTTGCTTATTTCCAAATATTGATGTGAAACTGACAAAATCTTGTCTGGCGGCTTTAGCGCGGGGAACGGAGTCCTTTTCTCACTGTGGGACATTGGCAATTGTAGTGCTCGAACGTGGCTTGCGTTTTTATTAAATAAAAAAATCTTCGATATATTTATGATTTTAAAAAGTAATATTTCGGTATCAATTTTTAATATTATAATAATAACTTTTTTTTTGTTGTTCTCTTTCTTTTATTTTTTGTCATATTTTGAGTCGAGGGTTCCCAGAAAATAGTTTATCCACTTCTATAAGATAGTACTAAGATTTGCGTACATTCTACCCTCTCCAAATAATTGATATTTGAATATATTAGGACCTTAAAAGTAAGCAGCCTCTTAGCTCACCTTTAATGACTTTCCATTTCCAGTCCACTAAAACGACGCGCATTATTTTTCTAATAAAAACAATTTTGAAAAAAAAAACAAAAGAGTAGCAATAATTCAACCAGCATAAGCAATCACTTGTCTATTCCATCCATTTATATGACTTGTATTAAATAAAATTATCCATTTCGTTCTATTTTATGTGAGGTTATTTAATTAAACATAAAAATTTAATATACAAATAAAAATACATGTAAAATATTGGAATAATGATGTTAATGAGAGTGTAACATATGTTTGTTATTCTCCTCCTCGTTAACATGATAAACTTCAACATCAATAAGGCCTGCGATTAAGAAATTGTCTTGCAGTTTATTTTAAAAGATATTCTTGAAATTGGTTTGGAGCTCGCCTTAGGGAGCACTTGTAAAATGTGTTGAGATTCACGTGTTGACTTTATTTTACGAGGCTTATGTTTTAAGAGTTTGATTGTGCATTTTAAACGAACCTGTTTGAAGCTTGATCAAATGTTTCTATAAAAATCGTGTGTTAAATTCATTAATTAGCAGTGTTGACCTTTAAATTATTTAACAAACAAATAATAAAAACTAAATTCATCTATCACAATATGAAGATTGAGAGTAACTTAAATAGTTGTTTGGAAAAAAAAATAATGAAAATGAACAAATACTACAAAATATTCCCTATTTTTTTTAAAAAAAAACCTTCTTTTTTTATTGATTTGTTTAAAAAAAAATAATCCATTTCCTTTTGAGGGAACATTTTGATTTCAGTTTTTTACGTGATATATTTAAGGCCACAAGATTAAAGGATATTTTGATACATTTGACATATATAATTTAGTAAATAATTTAAATCATAATGATTAATAATTTTAATTATTTTAAAAATATATATAAAAAATTAATTGATTCTTGAAATTCTACGAGGGTCACATCAATTGGGACGAAGGAAGTAATATATATTATTTGAAAATCATTCTAAGAAAATATTATAAATCAAATAAATAACAACTTAAAAGTTCTAAAAAATTGCATTAAAATTATAAAAACTCTAAATTCTAGCTGGATCACATAAATTGAGAAAGCAAAATAACATATATTCACGGGCTCTTTGCATCTAGTAATGCACGATACAACGTGTGGAATATCATAACTATATGTTTGATTTGTTGTCCAATTTTTTTTATGTAGTATATAAATTAAAATAGTTATTCGTTTAACAAAATAAAATAAAATATTTTTTATTATATGAAGGTCATTATGTCATTTAATAACTTTAATTTGTGTATTATTAATTATCATATTCCACTTTATATCTTACGCAACTTACATGTGTACATTTATGCAGAAAAGAAAAATTATATTAATAATTTACTGGACCTTTCTAGGCCTTTTGGTGGTAAGAACAGACGTATTCTTTATTAGAAATTTTAAATTTAAATTCTGCGAAATATGAAATTGCTTTTTATTAAGAAATGTTTTACCCCATTTCCTCTTAATATGTAATTTTTTTTCAATATAAATTTTAATCTAATCAAATTTAAAGATTAGTGAATTGACTTATCAGTTATCAATTTGTAGATATATTAAAACGTTATAGAATTATTAAGATATTGATTTATTGATTATTGATCATTACCGATTTTAACCGTTAAGATTTGACCAAAAAAAAATCTTTATTGAAAACTACTTAAAAACAAGGTGACAAATCAAATGAACTATACACATGAGTTCATAAATTGTATTTAGCTCAAAATCAAACACAATCACATTATAAAATAACTGAGAGTTTAAAATAGTAAAAAATAAAAGTAAAAAACTATTAAGGACTTTATATATCAAATAGTACAAATATAATTATTTAATTTATTATTAAATTATCGATTTAAGAAGAAACCTAAAATCATTAAAACTCGATAGTCCAATAATAAAAAATTCAAACCATTATCGAAACTGCTAAACTGATAATTTAAAATCAATAACTTTTTCTTCAATTTGAATAATTGGTTTTGGTTGTGTCACCTCTTTTTCATTTTAGTAGCACCACTTGCTAAAAACAAAATGGATAATTCCATTATCCTAATTAATCAATCATTTGAGTTGTCAATAATTAATCCCACTTTATTCACCTTTTTAATTTGATTTATCAACCACAAGGTTGGCATCTATTAGTGCCTCATTTCCTTTTCTTAAGTGAAGACAAAGAATATAAACACTTTTTAATTAAAAAAAGGAGGAATTGAAATGATTAATTAGGTTTGCTAAAAAAAAAATTAAAATAAATTAATTAAGTAATACATGGGTTCAATCCTTATTGTTAACCTAACCCAAAATAGATTTAGAAGAAGACATAAATGATAGATTTTTTTTAAAAAGGAAGATACAATTAGTCAATACGAGTAAAAAGTATCTTGAACCAAATTAATTAGTAATTCAACTAATAGATTTCATTCGAGGAAAAGAAAATTGAATTCACAATTTTTTAATCTTGCAATTTTAAATTAAATATTTGTAAATATATTAAAATGTTTTTTTATATATGGTCTTAATAAATCATGTAGAAAGTTAAAATTAAAGAGTTATTAAAAAACAGAAAAGAAATATTTTTTTGAAATAAGGTAAAAAAAAAAAAAGATAAACAAATTGAAATAATATTTGAACAATGTTAAAGTTTGATTAAACTAAAGGGAGTCGAAATATAAATTTAAGATACATTAGAAGACATATGTAAACTATGTGATCCATAAAGGTTGTGTTTGGTAGGAACGGAAAATGTTTCCCTAAAAAACAAGTTAGTTTTTAATTTATTTTTTTTAGTTGGTGAGTTGAAAATATTTTTTATTATTTGGTTAGTAATTGAAAATAATTTTTAGAAAATATCTTTTATTTTTTATTTGAGAATAGAAAATATTTTTTAGAAAAATAGTTTCTGACATAAAAATCAACCCAATACTCAATTTAGGATCCGAACCCGATATCTGATATAAAACCCAACTCAACTTCCAATCCA
>DF357859.1:97564-112992 GCA_000787875.1 Solanum virginianum | reverse complement strand
TCCAATCCAAGATCTGAATTCGAAATGCAGGCTCGACCCCGACTTTCAAATGAAATTCGACACACCCGACACCAGAGCTAACTTTCAAATAATTTGTTTTTTTTAAAATAAATTTTTAATTTTTTTGGGCGGAGGGGAGCGGGGCTATTAGGGGGTAGGGGGATATAAAAATTAAAATTTTTAAAATTTAAAATATTTTTTAAAAATAATGAAATTTTTGAGTAGGAGTTCAAGTTATTTTAAAAGAAAAGAATTATTTAAACGTCCTTCCAAAATCTATGATAGATGAGTTAAAGCTAGCATGTAATAATAATAAATAAGTGGCTAATTAGTAAATATTAGTCAAATAAAGCCCTTTGGATTTAGGCTGTACAAGCAAATCTTAATTGGGCCCAAAAATGATTTAAAGTCTGTCCAAATGATGTATAATTTTTAAAAAAATTATAAAAATACACGGCTTATGTTTACATAATTTTATATAATCACGATTCTTTTAAAAATTTACAAAAATATCTTAAATGATACAAAATTGCAACACTTATTGATACAAATTATAATCTCTACTTAAAATCCCTTAATGCTTCTACCTTTTCGATATGTATCACTGATTTCGTTTTTGTATCAAAAAGAAGGAATTTTTGGTAATTTTAAAAAAGGTTAGTATTAATTGAAATTAGCTCCAAAAAGTATGTGATTTGTGCAAGTTATCATATTTTCCATAAATTAAGTATGCAATAGAAGGTACTTATTAAAGAAGAGAAAATTTCATAAAAGACTACGGCATATATGTATACCAGATATCGATTGCCCGTGCATATCGGCCAATATATATTATGTGGCAGTTTTGATAAACATTGATAAGGCAATAATTATACATGCACATAAATTATTTATACATTACATTCATGATTGTACTGTTTATAGAATGAATATTATCTCTCGATGATCTCGAATCAGATTAATATCATGAATAATAATATCTAAACTATCAAATTAATTCGTCGTCGAAAGTTGAATAGTATAACATAAAAAATTCTTTTATCCATACAACCCCAAACTTGGACTGCTTAGCTAATCTAAAATTCCTTTATTTATTTATTTATTTATCATTTTTTAATTATATGTGTAAAACTATTATTTTTAAAATAATTAATTAATAAAAAAAATTAAAGTGTTAACACAAATATTTTAACCAGAAATTTTTTCTCTAATTTCACAAGAAGGGAGAAAAATTGTTCTCTATTTTTTCCCTTGGCTTCTTGACCTTTGTTGACATCATATTCAGGGAAGAAAATTGAAAAGAAATTTCAACAACCTTAAAATCACATATGATTGAAAACAATAATCTTAGATTTGATTGCTATGCTGATGATTTTGCAATGTACATTTCACGAACATTAGGTTTTTGATCTTATTTTTTCCTATGTTGTATTTACTCCCGTTTAAACACATTATCTTGCTCATATTTCCTTTCATCATAAGATTCTTGATAGACAATCAAACTCTGATATCACTTGTTAGGATCAACAGGAATCAAGTGTCATGCGGAAGCTAACAAAGTAACCTCAAAAAACCATGACTATGAAGATAAACGAGAAACATGTCACAAACAGACACAATAATTTAACGTGATTAATTCGGTCAATGGACTTACATCCACAAGAGGAGATGAGCAATTCACTATATAAAAGAGAGTACAAAATATCTAGAGAAATAACCTTACAAATTCACTCGGAATACAAAAAGGTGCACGTACTTCCGTCTCATAATTTCTTTCCCTACACACAACTTTCAAGCGCTTATACGATTACATTGTGAATGCTATCAAATTTGAAGGAATGAACTTATATTTATAGTCATAAACTGTTTCTTATTAGAAAAATAATTCGCCAAATATGAAGAATTTCTATTTTTTTTCCTAAAAGAAAAATCCAATTATGACAAGAAATTCAGGGTAAAAACTCAACAAAAAATTAAGAAACAAAAAACTAGCACACATCTCTGAATAGGCTATGGGCTTTCTCAATGATTGGTAACTGGATTTTAACTCTGATCCCTTTGTCGTGCAGTAGAAATGATAAAAAAAATGAAAAAATTACAGAAATCCCACATTATATTAAAATATTTTTAAACTAAATCCCCTTTTCGCTTCTTTCTCTCCCCACGTCTGATACACTCTCCCCCATTTCCACAAAACCCATCATCCTAAATCGCCTGGAAAGATTTAGGACTACCAGACCCAAATGAATAGTTTTTCTTCATATGGATTTGTAAAGGGAGATAATTTAAGCATACCCAGATACAAATTTGAGAGAGAGAGAACTCACCAGAATGAGAGCTTTGATGACATCTCTGTCAATAGAAAAGTGATCCACCATGCTTTGCTTGTAAATCCCAAGCAAAACATCATCAAAGTCCTCTCTATTTTCATTTTCAACTTCTTCCTTCACTCTTTTATGACTATCGATATAGTTATTCGTTCGATTCAAATTCATTTATTGACCCAGATTCAAAAAATTACAAAGAAAAAAACAAGAATTGCAGGAAGAAAAAGCAACATTTGTGGAGAATAGAAGAAGGATCTAAGAATGAAAATAGTTTATCTTCCTTCTTGTAGACAAAACATTAATTTTCTTCCCCCCACTTTTTTGCTTCCTTCTCAGAAATCTTCAAGTTCAAAATCTCCCACATTCAAAAATCTAAAAAAAAAATTGAAGAAGAAAGCTCATTGGGAAATAAAATTGAGTTGTTTACAATTTTTTTATGGTGATTCATTAGATATGGTGATTCATGTGGATATAAAATTGAGTCATATATGTTGCTGATTCATTGGGACTATGTGGGTTTAGGAAAAATATAGCATACAATATGATTCATTGTAATAAAATAGTTAACATATGACTTATTCACCGCATTAGATATTGATTAGAATGAATCATGACTTATGAATCATGTATGGCGAAGTGTATCCGTAAAAAATGAAATGTATCCGTAATCAAATAAAAAGAATAAATACAATGACCAAATGGGCATCTAGTCGAGCCATCGGAAGAAGTGGTTTATCGCTTGTGATTTGTCTATTTTGGAATTTTTCCAAAAGAATATTTGTCTTTTTCGACAAATAATTCTTTTTTAACTTCGAACTCGTAGTTAGAATGAAATATACCCCTATTATTACAAAAATAAATAGTCCAAATATAATCTTATTCAGATAAAAGCTTTCCATTAAATTGACTAAATACTTAAATAATTCCTTAAATTCAACTTAACTAGGGGATCAAATAAATATATTGCGTATTCCTCACGATTGCATGTCACTGTGCATGTTTTTTCTAATAAAATTTGAGCGTGTGAAACCCGGTGGAAAGAGGTATTTTGGGGTTGCTAAATTGATTATTTAATAAGTAATACACAATTATTTATTTAATCTTTTTTAAGGCAAAAATAATATTATAACTAAAACATAAAGTCATGATTTGTTTGAAGTCCATGACAATATTGTGATTTTCAATTGTAAAAGGATAATGTCTTGGAGCTGATCATGATCATTCTTATTGAAATTTTAGAACAATGACCTGGAATTTCAATTGCATAAATTCAAATTCTAGGACAAAAATTCACTTTAAATAACATCATGGAGTACAATGTTGTACCATGAATGAGATAAATCCTCAACATTATTTGAAAATTCAATATATATCGGGAGATATCATGGTTCAATTTTTTTTTTAATTTTCACCCGATGTCCAGAACCTGCATTAGAGTCCTAACTAAATCCTGATTGCATAGTATAGGGGTAATTCGGGAGTGACACTCTCAACAGAATTTCTTCATAATTAGAACTCGAACCTGAAATTTCTAATTAAAAGTGAAGTAGTCCCTCCATGCACCAGAACTTTATTATTACAAACTTAACAAATCCCTGAAATTTAAGAGTTTGAACCTTTATTGATTTTTTTAAAAAAAGAGGAAAAGAATTCGAGAGTCTTTCATACTCCAGAGATTTTTAGTTTCGACCCACACGCTGTGATGTGATGGAGTTTTTTCGTGTTTTAGCTATTTATATCTTGAAGAAGATTTTCTTTATTCATTTTTTGCTTGTCCATTATTTTAAAAATAATTTTTTATATTTACTTGTCACTTTTCATATATCAAGAAAAATCAATCTTTTTTCTTCATGTTTTACCCTTAGCATTAATTACTTATTCTCCAATAATTTTTTAAGACTTGCTGCTTGTTACTATTATATTCCATATTAAGTAAAAAATTTAGGCCGTTTTTACTGTTTAAAATAATTGAATTATTAAAAATTTAAAATGATGTTTGAATATTTTTTTTTATACTTGCCCTTCGTTTATTGAAGTTTTATATTTTTTTAGAGATTGATTACACTACTTTAACAGTTATATATATTAATGATTTCACAACGGATAGTAGTGAAAATTATGGTTTAAATTATATTCTTGAATCTTTTTCTTAATATACATAGATTGCCTCACAAATTCAATTAAATATGGAATAGATGGAATATTAAACATTAATTAATAGAAGTAGTGTAATAAATAGTCATCAATCATTGTTTTCTTAATGAACGAATATATTTCAAGTCCAAATATAACAAGTAAAATAAAATTAAAAAAAAAGGGCAAGCCCGGTGCACTAAGCTCCCGCTATGCGCAGGGTCCGGGGAAGGGCTCGACCACAAGAGTCTATAATACGCAGTCTTACCTTGCATTTCTGCAATGACTGTTTCCAAGGCTTGAACCCATGACCTCCCGGGTCTGGGGAAGGGCTCGACCACAAGAGTCTATAGTACGCAGTCTTACCTTGCATTTCTGCAATGACTGTTTCCAAGGCTTGAACCCATGACCTCCCGGGTCTGGGGAAGGGCTCGACCACAAGAGTCTATAGTACGCAGTCTTACCTTGCATTTCTGCAATGACTGTTTCCAAGGCTTGAACCCATGACCTCCCGGGTCTGGGGAAGGGCTCGACCACAAGAGTCTATAGTACGCAGTCTTACCTTGCATTTCTGCAATGACTGTTTCCAAGGCTTGAACCCATGACCTCCTGGTCATATGGCAGCAACTCTACCAGTTGCTCCAAGTTCCCCTTCAACAAGTAAAATAAAATGAGGGATTAATTATTTGTCAAAAAATTACATTTCAAAAGGTGGAAGAAATTAAACACTCAAAGTTTCAAACCCTTTCTTGGGTTTTTTCCCCCTATAAATAGAGTATGTTGCATGCTCTACATTAGTCATCCAATTGAATTACTCAAATTAAACCATGAGCATTAAGGTATCCACAATTTTCATCTTAGCATTCTTGCTTCTCCTCCTAGCCTTGAAAGTCCAAGGTAAAGGAGATATTGTGACCTATTGGGGCCAAAATGTAGAAGAAGGTAAATTGATTGACACATGCAACTCTAATCTCTACAAAATTGTGAACATTGCCTTTTTATCTTCTTTTGGCAATTCCCAACATCCTAAACTAAACTTGGCTGGCCATTGTGAACCATCAAATGGTGGTTGCAAAAACTTGGCCAACTACATTAAACAATGCCAAAAGATGGGAATTAAGGTCATGCTGTCCATTGGAGGTGCTACTCCTACCTACTCATTGTCATCTCCTCATGATGCTAAACATCTTGCTGATCATTTGTGGAATCATTATCTTGGTGGCAATTCCTCTAATAGGCCACTTGGAGATGCTGTACTTGATGGCATAGATTTTGATATTGAACATGGTCAACAGCATTATGATGTACTTGCCAAGAGACTTGTAGAACATGGCAAACAAGGTATGTCAAAAAAACTCATTTCACCCCGATACAGGTTTAATCAAATCTAATAACTTCTGCTTAAATAGTGTATTTATACTGATATACTCATTAAATATTTACACATATTAAATTCATTATTAATACTTGAATTTGTCGTTCTGAAATTCGAAACTCACAAAATTGTGACCATGCATGTTTGATTTGATCGGCAGAAGTCAAGAATATATTTAAGTGATCAAAAAGAGAGATGATTTTACTTACGAATTATTACGACTTCTTAACTTTAAATTTCATACTACTTGCTAGCTCAAACCAATATTTAAGCGTTATAATCAAACTTAATTACTAACCAAATGTTTGAATATATATATACACACATACATATATACATGTGTGTGTGTTTTTTAAATTGGGTGTAGGGTAAAGAAAAATGAGACAGAGATTAAGTTAGGGAATCAAATTTTTCCCAACAGGGTAAAATTTCAAGTGACCAACTCACTAAGTTACTAATTAAAGATTCCCCTATTTCCTAATATTAATATTAATCTTTGATATATTTTGTCTCACCAACTAAACACCAAATACTTTCTACTTTTGATCAAATAGTGTATCATATTGAAAAATTCATTCATTTATGCACACACATAAAATTCATTATTAGCACTTGAAAAAATGAGGCTAAGACTACAAAGTGGGGAATCGAACTTTCTCCAACATGATGAAAGTTTCATGACCAATCAATAATTGAGGTACTAAGATTCCTCTGTTCCCTAATATTTAATATTAATCTTTTGGCGTACTTTTAGTAATATTTTTACTCACCAACTAAACACCATACACTTTCTGCCAGAGGAAATAACTTTTGTCATACGAAACACACTCCCAATTATCATTGAATTTGACATCAAGACTAAATTTCCAAGTCATTTCTTATATGATTCCTCCATTAGTTTCACAAGGACATACTACATATCATCAACACAAGTACTGATCGATGGAAAAAAATCACTTAGTATTTTTATCTCTGCTTCTGATATGTGACAAGTAGATGTTCGATCAACTCATCCACTTGTAATATATATATATATACAGGTAAAAAGATTTACTTAAGTGCAGCACCACAATGTCCTTTTCCTGATAAACATCTCAATGGGGCATTACAAACTGGTTTATTTGACCATGTTTGGGTCCAATTTTACAACAATCTGCAGTGCGAATTCGCAAGCAACCCAGAGAATTTCAAGAAGAGATGGAAAGAATGGACATCAATTCCAGCAAAGAAATTGTTTGTTGGTCTTCCAGCAGCCAAAGAAGCATTTAAAGGTACTGGCTATGTTCCAAAGGAAGAGGTAATATCAAAAATTATACCATTTGTGAAGGGTTCTAACAAGTATGGAGGTTTCATGATTTGGAATAGATTTTTGGATGCTAAATCTGGATATAGCTCTTCTATTAAGGGTGCTGTCTAAGTTCTGTTAGATTTATCCCTCGAGCTACGCCAGAAATCGACAATATTATTAAGGCCTAAATAAAGCAAGTTACTTAATTTGCTCTTACCATTTGCCTTTAAATTAATGTGTGTATGTTGTAGGAGTTCTAATTGTGTGTTGTAATGAAAAAATGAAGAATTACTTTGTATGATTTATCAACATATTTGAAAGTTGAATAAAAATATGGATAGTACCAAATATATCCTTCCAAATGAATGATAGTGAAAGTGATCCACGCATATTTTCATTTTGTCTTTCCTAAATAAAAGAATAAAGTTTTATATCATCGAGGGTAAGGGCGCATCTAAGGGGTTTCTGTGATTCACGTGAATCTATGCTTCTTCTCTATGTTATATATAGTAGTAAGTGTTTATTTAAAAAGAAAATACATAAATATAGATGTGTGAATTCATGCTCAAAATATCATATAAGCGATAATCTTCAAGCTCAACCTACCTTCCGAGCATTTATACAAGTGAAACCCTTTGGATAGAAAATTAGCTTCTGTTTTATTCTTTTATTTTAGTTATCACAGGGAACTTGTTCATTTAGAAAACAAATACTAGAAGAATTGTAAATTCTCCAAAAATATTTTATGAGTTGGATATCAGAATTTCTATGTGGGAAAATATTTCTAAAAATTACAAATCTGTACAATCTTATTTATCAAAATCTCTAATATTCTCTTCCATATAAATAAATTACAAAAATCCTATTTTTAACTTTTTTATCTCTGATTGTTGATACCTAACTGACCAACCTTTTTTAAGTACCTATTATTACGCATTGTTAAATGTGTAAAAGTCTAATTATGATAAATCACCATTAATTACCGTAACTTTCAAATTTATTACCAATTAAAAAAAGTTATTTTCTCTTTCCCCTCCGTAAGAAGAACAATCCATCTCCTTCTCTACTCCTCTGAACAGAGTTCTTCAATATCGATTTTGTAGTTATTATTTTAACTTAGTCATTTTAATGGACTCGACTTCAATACCTTGTAACCTTTGGGCTTATTGGACTGTCATAACCTTTTGGCATGATAAGTGATGCAAAAAGTGTTGTCCCACACCATGTGCCCCTAAAACTAACCTCCTCGCATCTCCATCCTGAAAAGAAATATGTGCACTAACTCAGTGGCTATCGCAGATTTGAGGTTAAAAAACGACACATTTTCTCCTACAAAAATTCATCGCTCTTGTATCGGCTATACAATATATTTGATTCCCAAATTCCTGAATAGCGTAACAATACAAAGACATTCATATTTTATGCTTTTTTTTTTCGTAGATGAAAGAACAGTCTGGTAATTCAACAATGTTATACCTTCAATTTTTAAAATTTCAAAGCTAACAACATTTTACGTTTTTTATGGGATTGTTGTTAAACAGCCGCAACGTTTAGCGTTAATCATGGGATTACCAAATTAATAACAATTTATTTTCCATACTTACCGTAACAGCTTTGCAAGTTAATTTGTGGTATCAATCAGAATATACAGGTATCATCATGCACCCTAAAAGTTGGGATTTCAATAATTTATGAAAAGGGTGGGTAATATTAGAAATTATGACTTAACAGTTTGTCATTTATATAATTTATACAAAATATTTCATTACAAATTGTGGGGAACATACTCCTCATCCAGATAACTGCAAACTTAGTTTTAACATATACTATACAAAAATATACATCTATAAAATTTCCTAACTCAAGCCAGTAGCTGGAGTTCAAATGAAGAACAAAGCACAGATAAGTAAGGATCAGAAAGAGGAGAATGAACTCCAGATACGTTGAGTTGATCTTGAGAGTTGTATATATAATGTATATGAATAAAATACCTATAGTTCTGATGCAAATTTGCAATCCACCATGAGGATTGATCAAAACTTTAAGCACGTTGTCACAATGCTATTCTTGCTGTGATTGTTCCACTTCACCTGATGCTGAAAATTGAACCAAAGCGATGTCTGAATCTGCAAATTTCGCTACTGGCATTGTGTTAACCAAGTAAGGGAATGAGATTTTAAAGAAAGTCGGCTTTGGCGTGGAGGGATGGCTAACATATCCAATTAATTCCTGTACAGCAAGTACATGGAACTTTGGGGGTCCCTTCAGTGCGATGTTGTGAACACGATGCTCATAAATCTTCCCATCTTTGTCTAGTTTATACTCTGAAGTGCCATCAAATCGACCACGGCTCTCCCATGGAACACGGGGAATGCCATGAACAGTCCATCGGATCATGATCATGCCTTCCACCGGCTGCCATACACTTATAATGTCTATCCACAAAGCCCTAAAGAATATCCTGCCATGAAATCGTAAAGCCCAGAAGATCGATTTATAATTCTCAATGCCAGTAAAGGTGTTGAGGGGATCTTTGAAGACTATATCATCCCTGTAGAGAACAGAAAAACACCATCAAGAAATAGAAATACTATATCACGACAATAACAACATTGATAACATTTGCACCTTGATTATAAAGTAGTTCAGGTGAGCTAATGAATCCTTTATATTCATTCCGCTTTATTTGAGCCAGTTTCATTTCAGTACATATTATTTGTCTTGATTATCCGAGAAAGTGATAAAAAATACTACTCAACTACACAAAGTACATCTCTACACCTTTAAAAGCTTTCCTATTTCTTTCCTTTCAGGCTATGCACATAAGAGTTAGCAGCGCAAAAATAACAGCACAAGGTAGCCATTACCTCTTTTACCATGCCAAGCAACACACATACATACCAAACCATGTATGAATTTCCCACAATAGTATCGTAATTACCAGATAATGAGTAAGGAAATGATCAATTTCTTCACCTGAATTCTTGCACATAAAGCATCAACTAACATAGGTAACCTTCCTCTTTCTCAGATTCTCAGCTGGCAAGATCACCCCTCTAATTGCTAACCAAGTAAAGAAACACTCCTTTCCCATCTATGAGATCCAAAAAGGACTTATACGATAAACAACCTCCTCCCTTTTCATTAGCTTCTCATAGTAGGAGTTAACAAAAAACACTACATTATTCCCCACCCTCTACCTACCTACATCTTAACTATCCTATGGTGCACTTTGTTTGTGATAACTCGACCAAACTTTAAAATTCTGCAACCTCCAAATCCTGAAAATTATTCCCAAATCTCAAATACCAAAAGACTTCAATACCTTGTAACCTTTGGGCTTATTGGACTGTCATAACCTTTTGGCATGATAAGTGATGCAAAAAGTGTTGTCCCACACCATGTGCCCCTAAAACTAACCTCCTCGCATCTCCATCCTGAAAAGAAATATGTGCACTAAAGTCGTTGTGCCCCTTCAACATATTTCTCCACAAACTGCAACCTAAGACATATTTGCACTAAACTCTTTGTACCCCTTCAACATATTTCTCCACAACTGCAACCTTAAAGCAAAGTGACAGTTTTCGTTCTCCATCACCTTTCCAAAATTTCATATTTATCCACTATTACCTCTGCCCAAAAGTGTGTTTCTCCGTCCCAAATCTTCACAACAGTTTACCAAGGAAGGACTTATTGAACACCCTTAAATTGTTAACCCAAGACCACTTCAACACTAATCAGGAGTCGTGACAGTCTCTCATTTAACCAAGTGAAACTTACTTGCCCCGACTAACCAATCCCATAAAAGTTTCTCTTTAAATTCTTTCCAACTTGTTTAGCTATGCAAGTGGCATACTGAAATATGGACATAAAATGTGTGGGATGCTTGATAGTGTGTTCTTAATAAGTACTTCCTTTCCATCTTTGGACAAGTATATTTTCTGCTATCCTGCTAGCCATTTTTTGACCCTTGTATAACTTACTCCAAATCATTCTCTTTTGAAATAATGACGATAAATAATGCATTAAGACTTTTCAAGAATTCACCCCTCCTAAAACTCCTTGAAAGTGTCCATCAATGCGCATTGACAATCCAACATTGTTGAAGAAAGTCAAAGTGAGTCCATCCGACCTTGACGCTTTATCTAATGAACCACACTCCCCACCTCCCTCGTCTCCTCTTCCCCAATGACTATTTCCATCAAAATCCCTTTTTATCCCTTATTCGAGTAAGCCCTAGTCCCCCTTAGACCTCAAAACCACTTCCTCTTTGAATAATCGACTCTAAAAGTCTGGAATAGCCCCTTCTATTTCCTCCTTTCCTCTCATGATGTGCAACCCCATTCACCTCCATAAATTTATGAACTTTCTCATTCTATTTGCAAGCTAACCCTATGAAAGAATATTATATTTGAATCTCTTTCTTCCAGTTACAAGTTTACAATGCTCTCGACTTCTATCTCCAACTAGTTTCTTGGGCTAAAGAAACTAGTTTCCTCTTCAAACCCTATTTCCTCTCTTTACCTCTTCTTCTCCTTTAACTGTGTCCCCTCTTCTACCTTCTCTTATTCCCTCACTTCATTCATGATCTCCTTCAATTGCACCCCTACTCTTCAAAACACCTCCTTGTACCACACTTCAAATCTTTTTAGCTTCTTCAACCTTCTAGCTAATTTGAATGACAGATTTCCCACTGCTTCATAGTTGTTCCACCATCCAGCCAACTATTTCATCAAAGTCCATCACTCGTGACTACATGTTTTCAAATAGGAAGTTCTAGTGCTTCTTTCTGTTCTTACCCTTGAGTTTATTTCTTTGAACAGCCAACTTTGAGATACTTGTATAGATTGGCAGCTACTAAAGGCATAGATAATCTTCTGGCTTACCAAAGACCAAAAAAGGGTAAGATAAGACCAAAGTTGAAATATTAACCAAAAGATGTGCTTGCCCATCGGCCAGATGATGAGAACTACACTTCTAGTTAGTGCGTATACAACCAATTCAAGAAAAAGGAAGCTACTATCACTACAATTTCCCACAAAGAAATGACAAAAACCAGCAAACAAAAAGCACAGGATCATTCAACTAAACCTTAATCACAAAGTACTTAGGGTCAGGTACAAGAATTGAAATAAACAAGAAGTTTCAACTGCCCGCCCAAAACTCGATTAATGATTATTGTTCATCAACTATGATTCCAACTCCCAAAATGTGCCTACAACATCCTCTTAGATTTTGTTGTTTGGCAAAATCGGTTGCTCACAACTTAAATTTTATTATTGCAACGTAAGGACCCACTTTGGTCTTATAGTTTTTATACACACTTTTTCTAGCAATCAAACTCTAGCAACCATCTCTTATTTCTCACTCACATGTTGCTTGTTTACTTGCTTTCTCTTACCTGGTTACAATTCAAATGGCCACCTCTATTTAAATATGGTGATGGAAGGATCTAGTGGAAGATATTCACTACTCTCTTCTAGTTGGTGATGAATTCTCAACACATCCAGATACTCATCAAAGGTATGATCGTCGCTAAGGCTAGACCTCGAATCTAGATGCTCGCCATAAGTATAGATATGGTTGAGGTCGAACCTTAAATTTGGATGCTCTCTGAACACCTCATACCAACTTAATTTGTTCTTCGCATCCATTGTGAGCGATTCCTGAAACTCTGCAAGCATCATGATGTCCTTGAGGATCTTAGCCTCTGTCGAACTACTCTGGTCCCTACTCTTTGAAGCTTCTTCAAATATAGTAGTCTCTTTGATCTGAACCACCTAAACTAACACTGCATCTATTTATTTGTTGTTTGGACGTTTCGGTCATGTCAACCTTCTTAGTCGACGTTGCAGAGCTACTAGAATTCTGACTACCTAGCTCTATTCGTGTTAAAAATATACTAAATATGCATAAATAACTTATCAAAAACACAACAATTTTCTTATTTCAGAGTTTAGAACTCATAAACTCAAATTGTAGCTGCGGTCCAATCAACCTGTAGATAAAATTCAAACAAAACAGAATTCTAACCTGTAGATATCAAAGTTCGGCTCCTTATAGAAGAGCGCTGGAAACTCTTCTCTAAGAATCCGAATAGCAGAACCCGTATTCAAATAGTAATTCCGCTTCTGCTCTTCTTCCTTGTCAAGTTTGGTAGCCGACGACATCGTATTAACCTTACCGTACAACAATCCAACATCCTCCAAATCCTTCAAACTCGAACAGACCCTAACAAGTCTTCTTCGAAGAACCAGCTTCTTCACGTTTCCAGAGTGTATGCGGCCGGCGGGAAAAGAGGAAATGTCCGGTGACGGCAAAAGAGTAGCCATATGATGACGTCAGAATCCGGCGGAATTAGAACATTTTTTGTGTAGAATTTAGCGATGAAGAGGAAAGTAAAGAAGAAAACTAGTATGCGAATATTCTGGAGAGACGGATTTTGTTTGGCTGTGGAGGAGGGAAATAAAAGGATAAGCTTTGTTAGCATAATTTGAAAATTATGGATCTTATTGGTGGATGAAATTCAACAACATGCCTAATCAACATTATTTACGAGTTTTTCCAAATTTTCCTATTTTCATATGTTTCTTTTTCCCTTGTTAATTTATGCGGTATTCTATTATTACTATCGATAAAATGAATTCATATTTTGATAACATTTCAATTTGATCAAACTTATATTCAACTCATAAAAATATGAATATTCATGGCCATACTATGAATTAGTCATATTGGTTAAACTTAAAGTTAGGTAGTAGGATAGATTCGAGATCAATCACAATTTAAAAGTTGAATCTCGCATAGGATGTTTCATGATACAATAAATCAAACAAAATATTTTCAACACTTTTCGTCGAAAGATAGACTAAAATACTTTATTCATATTGAATTTTAAAGTAGCGTATTATTTGTTCATGAAAATATGAGTAAACTAATATTTTACCCAATCCAACTTATATTTATCCATATAAATATGGGTGGATTGAATTATTACCTATTTTATGTTGATCCATTTTTAATCCACTAAGTACGATGTAAATTATTGCTCCCTTTATCCCAATTAGTATGATTTAATTTGATTTAACAGGAAGTTTAAGAAAGAAAGAAAAAAAACTTTCAAAATTTGTTATCTAAAATAAATTATAGATGTATTTATTAAAATGAGAATTTTAAAATTAAATTATTATTAAATATAAAAATGTGTCATTTTTTTAGGACTAACTAAAAAAGAAAATAGAGTCATATAAATAGAGATAAATGAAGTACTAAATTAAATATAGAAATTTATAATTCTTTTTCAGGACAAACTAAAATAAAAAGCGAGTCATGTGAATAAAAGCAGAGGAAATATTGAATATCTTATGTATTATGCTTATAAAAAAATATAAGTAATTGGTAGTGGTGTATTAAGATGTCTCCCAATTTACGCCAAATTGCTTAGTCGTATTCATCTTCAACACAAAAGCAGATAATTAGTGAGCTATTATTTATTCTTCGTTCTTTTTTAATTGTTATTTAGAATTTTTTAGAGTTATTTTGATTAATTTTAATAAAAATTTTAAAATATAATTTGATCTTGACAAGTAAAATAGTTTAATAGATATTATATGATGTAAAAGCACACCCAAAGTATGTGGCGAAGAGATCTGGTTCACTTTTTAAGTGGCACGTTGGGAGCTCAAAGGCCACAATTTCCTCCATATGCTATTTTGTTTTAAAAAAAAGTTTCTACTCTTTTTGTATTTTTTAATTGTCACGATAAGATTTTTTTTATTGTATAAAAAAATTAATTATAATTTAGCTTTAGCTAGCATATATGTCCTCTAACTTTGGATATATACAAAATAAAAACTTTACACATTCATTCAAATTTTTCAATAGTTAAAGTGTCTAACACTGACAAAGTTAGAGATCATAATTGTCAGTTAAGAATCGTATAAATGCACAGTAGGCTAGCTTATCTCTAGTACATATATAGGAGCCACCAAATTCACAACGAAGAGCATGAAACTTTCGTTTTGTTGATGATGGTTTGATTTCCACCTTGTAATATAGTTCCAATATATAACAAGAACAAGTGGAATCTGGAGTCTGGGGAGGGTAAAAGTACAATGACTTTATCATTATCTCGTAGAGATAGAGAGACTGTTTCTGGAAGGCCCTCGTTCTAGTTCCAATATGAGATATCAAAAAAAATCAAAAATCAAAATAAAGTTATGTCCAAATAATACTAACAAATGAGCCAAATCCATAGTTTTTTTGCGTAGATATATGCTTAACCAGATCCAAGGAGGTTGCTTTA
>DF357859.1:69797-92156 GCA_000787875.1 Solanum virginianum | reverse complement strand
TAACATTTGCCTTTAAGCCAAACAAGATCCGACCAAGATAGCAACAGTTCGTGACAGGGTTAGGATGACATTGGTGATAGAGACTCAAAGTTTTATTGGCTTAGCGGGGCTATCGGCGCTTTTGTGCATGGATTCTCTTCTATTGTAGCCCCATTGACAAGACTCACTAAAAAAGATGTGGCCTTTCAGTGGTTAGAAGAGTGCGAGAAGAGCTTTCAAAAGCTCAAAAATTTATTGACCTCAGTACCTATTCTTGTCTTGCCCGAGGAGGGAGTACCTTTTGTGGTGTATTGTGATGCCTCCGGAGTAGGTTTGGGTGGGGTGTTGATGCAAAAGGGGAAAGTGATAGCACACATATGCATCTTGGCAGTTCAAGGTGCATGGCAGGAATTACCCTACCCATGATTTGGAGTTGGTTGCGGCGGTTTTCCTATTGAAGTTATGGTTGTATTATCTCTATGGAGTGTATTGTGAGATCTTTACTAATTACCGAAGTTTCAAATATATCTTTTCACAGCCTAATTTGAACATGAGGCAACGTAGGTGGTTGGAGTTGTTGAAAGATTATGACATCTTGATTTTATATCACCTGGACAAGGCAAATGTGGTGGCATATGCCTTGAGCCGAAAGGCCTAGACCTCTAGAGTTTATTGTTGGAACTAGTGTGTGGCTAAAAATATCACCCATGAAGGATGTGATGAGGTTTGGAAAAAAGGGCAAGCTCATCCCTAGACTCATTGGCGCATTTGAGATCTTGAGGAAGGTGGATGAGGTAGTTTATGAGTTAACATTGCCACCGAGACTTTTAGCAGTTCACCCAGTATTTTATGTCTCCATGCTCTGTCGGTACATTCCAGATAAGCCACATGCGATTTCCTACGATTCAGTTGAGTTGGCTTTAGATTTGTCCTATGAGGAGGAGCCGATAGTTATTTTGGATAGACAGGTTCGTAGGTTGAGGACCAAGGATATACCTTCAGTGAAGGTTTAGTAGCGACACCATCTGATCATTTTTTAGTTTATCTATTAAAATTATTATTTTACCATTTTGTAAATTACTTTGAATCTATTTTGAATTATTTATTTTGTTGGAACTAAGAACTTGTGTTTACAAAACTGGAAAATGCAAGTCTTAATAATCTTGGAAGTTTAAATTATTTAAAAAGTAAGCTTTCGTACCATTTAGAATTTCGATTTGGTTTGTTTAAAAAAAAAAAGGCCCATCCAAACAAAGACCCTGCAGTATAAATTCGTCTACATTTCTTGAAATTTCCCCTCTTCTTCCCGCTCAGGTGATACCATTTCGTTTTCCCTCCTCCTTTCTCCATTTCCTTTGACGACCCAGAAGCAGGCAAAAGGGACAGAAAATGGTTCAAGTGAATAGTTTTGGGAAAGCCATTTGCTCAATTTGCTATGAAGATCTAAACCCTATCATCGAAGATCTTCAAGCCGTTAATATTTGTGGTCACGTTTTTCATGAGCTATGGTTAGCTTCCCTTTCTTAATTTTTCTCTTTTTTCAGCTAATGTTGATTCCAATTGAGAGTAATAGTCCTTTAATCTAAGAATTTTATTGGGTTTCCTTCACTTGATTAAAAAATCCCCCTTTTTTTGGTTAACCCACAATTGGTATTTGTTGCCCTAGTGCCCATGAGTTTGTGATGACAAGAAATGCTATTTTCAGGATGCACTCTCTAGTGGTCAATGAAGTAGGTTGAGAACCGGGAGTTCTTAGGTTTAAATCCCAATGGAAACAAGAAAACAGCAGGAGTTGTTAGGTACAAGTGATAAGAGATAGTAATCTCAAGATAAAATGCATGATTATTACGTTCGATTAGGGGTATTAGTTCATCCTGAGATTATTTGTCTCGTACGACAGTCATGTGGTAAGTCATCTCCATATATATGGTGGGATGGGTTATTTGAATCCATTGGACAACTGTGTCTATTCCATTACCGTACCAAACTACCCATAGGTGATTTCTTTCCATAGTAATCCAGTACTTGTTGATGGTTTGAGGTGGTGGTACCCTGTTGAAGTAGTCGAGGTGCATAGTAATTTTTAAAAAAATGTTTTTTTTTCAGGAAATTATTTTCTATGTTTAGTTACATGTGTCGTGAAAAATGTCTTCTTGATTTTTATCCAAAAGGTATTTATTTATGCCATTTATGAGCTGCAGTCGTTTTCTTTACAAACAAATTTATCACTTCTTATTCATATAATTTGTTTGCTAAATTATCAAGGAAATGATTTCCTAAGGTATAACATTTGCCTTTAAGCCAAACATACCTTCATGTTTACTTCTTATGAGAAAAAGAAAATGTTATTCCTACTTTAAGTTGTTGCTGGTTAAGCCTGTAACAATTCTGTATTCGTGATTGGCTATTTGACGGAGATAGTTGTTGTCCTTATCTGATGCGTATATATTTGTTTTCTGTTTGTAATATGTTGTGATTGCAAAAAACAAGTCTTCACCAATGGTTTGAATACTGCACAAAAGGAAAAAAGAAGAACTGCCCAGTTTGCAAACAGGCTTGTTCAGAAGAAAATGCAAATAGGCTTTATTTCCAATCTATTGGTGATCCAAATGATACAAATCTTAAGCAGAAGCCTTGTGATTATAAAGAGGATCATCGGGAGTTGACAAACGAGGTCAAAATATTGGAGGGGAAAGTTTTACAACTGACTTCCACTCTGGAAAAGCAGTTGAAAGATCTCAAAGAAGTCAATGCAGAGGTAAATGGTTCATCTTGCTATCTCTTTGGCTATGAATTTACAGAATATGAAGCTGCCGAATGCTGTGCAATTGCATCATGCTTATTCTATTCACAATATTTTCTCAATTTTGATGAAATAAAAAGGATATATATGAGAGAGCCCTGGAGTCACGAATGGCATATAGGCAGGTCTGTTAGTCTTTCTAACATTTTGGTCGAAGAATGAAACTTATTAAATTTTGGATTCTTAAGGATGTCCGTGTTCACTGTGCCAGTTAAAGGATGTAAGGGGACAGTGCAAAATAGTTACCTTTGGGGAGGCCTGGTGGTTTGGGCTTGGGGACTTCCATGTTGGAGATCTCAAGTTGGAAACCCCTTGCTAGCAAAAGCAAGGGGCCTTTTTGGCTCAGGTCGTCGCTCTAGGCTTGCCTAGTGTGGCTTATCTCTCCTATGTTGTTTGCGAGTTATTGCACAGGGGTGGCCGAGTGGAGGTTTTTATCCTGTTTTATCCATACTTTCTACTTGATTTAGAAATTAAGTATGGTGATCTCTTCTTCAAGCACATAACAGCTGAGTATTTGTTTCATGAAATCATTCATCACTTAGATATAAACAATCAAGAATTTTCCATGGCCTTTGCTCATTGTTGATCAAATGAAATGACATAATTTGATAGATATAAAAGTTTGAGATTTCCTTGAAGAGTTCTAATGTCTAAAGATCACATATGAATGAACATCTTTTGCAAATGTAGGTTTCAGTTTATTGTTTGTCTAATGATTGAAAAGAGCCACTTTTTTGCTCGGAACCAAAAGATGTGTTCTTAGGTGCAATAAGCACAGCTTCCATTAAGTGAGAAGTATCTGGTACCATTAACTTAAACTAGAGACATTTATGTGAGCATATTTGCTTCAAACTTATCTGCGCAAGACTTCGTGTCAATCACATTTTCATCTCAAGTAGTTCTCGTAGTAATGGTTTTTCTTTTCCAGCTGTTCACATGCAAGGAGGAGTTGAAAATGGAAATGGCTCTAAAGATTGAAGCTGTGGAAAAAAAGGCAGCCATTCAACAGTTGCTACATGTTAAATCCAAGGTAGATATTTTTGCCTCTTGATGTTTTACGAGTGCATCTATTCATGCATGCTTCTAAGTAATTCTTCTTGGTCATATATGTAAGTTATTAGTTACTATTTTCTCGGCAATTGTATGCTGTAGGAGCTAGATCAATCAGCTTTGGAGTGCATAAGGCTACGAGATAGAAATATGGCTCTAGCTAAGGAGCTTGCAACACTCAAGTTGTAAGTCAATCATATTGATGGCAAGAAGTTGTTCATCCTTATATTAGATTTACAGTAGTTCTTGTTCACTTTTCCTTCATGGTTTATTACTTCAGAGTCTGCGATTTTAAGTCGGAGGAAGAAGAGGTCTTGAAACGTGCTTCATTAGGAGATGATGTCAATAGCAAAGAGACAATTGATGTCTTGAGAAAATCATTGGTCATCAATAACAAGTAAGCTTTCACTTTCATTTAGTAAGTTACAGTTTTCAGCATGCAACTTGATATCTACTTATGCTCTTCTGCTTTAGAGATTTTCTTGGTCTTGTTTTTATTTTTATGTTGTAAATATGATCATTGGAGGTTCGGAATTGCAGAACTTTGATATATTATACTTTCCTCTCAAGCTCAGGCAAATGAGTACTTTGTGATCTGAATGATATGCCATGTAGATAGAAAGTCCATTCGGTAAAAAATAAGCTTGTTAATGCCGAGCAACTCTGCTAAAAACCAGGCTTCCTTATTCTTGTTTACGAAATGGAGCCGATAATTCTGAAAATACATTGAAATTATCGTACCGAAGCTTCTAAATGCAAAAGCGAAATTGGAAGGTAGTTTTTGTACGTTTTGCTTTATGCTTACATACAAAGCCCCAAAAGGAGTTCTGTTTCAAAAGAAATGTTGGCTTCTTGACCCATTATAGGTAGTTATAGCTGGGTAATCTTCTCTGTGGATTAGTTAAGTAGTGAGTTTTATTTGTTTTCTTGCGAAAAGTTTGGCTAACATATAGCTAGATGGAGTAATATTGTTGATTTGTCATAGCTAGATGGAGTAATATTGTTGATTTGTCTATGGAATGAAATTACTGTTATGCTTGTAATAGCGCTATAGAGTTAACTTTGGTTCTACAAAAGAAATCCTTTTCTTTCTTTCAGATCTTTTTCCTAATTCACTCCTGTGGTATTTTCACCTGGTGAAGGTAGTTTCCAGCTCTTTGAGCAGGATAGTTTGTCATTTACAATCGTCTCATTTTCTCAAGCTCAAAAGCAATCTTTATTTTCTTGATCTAGTTTTATCAAGCACAGAAGCAATCTTGATTGTTTAGTTGAAAGTTTGACAGAACTTTATCACTTATCTGGCAGGAATTACAAAGAACTGATGACTAAGTGCAACACTCTAGAAAGACGAGAGGCTCGTTCTCTCAGGAAACTTCAGAAAACTAAAGTGAAGAAAAATAACTTGAAGGTGAATGTTTGATGTCCTAACTTAAATATGGTATAATACAATTTGAGCCTCAAAAGTGCTTCAATGTGAGCTATTTACAGGCCAGGGTCCAAGAACTTGAGATGGCACTTGAAAGAAAAGATGGCGAGATTTTGAGAATTTCGAGAGCCTCCAATAAAAACTATCAAGGAAGTAAAGAACCCAAAGTTGACAGAGGTTCATATGAGAATCAGGATAAGGTAACTGCTGAGGCAGAAGTAGATTTATGTACTGTCACTGGCTCATGTGATGATTTATCTAGAGCAAAGAGAAAAAGAAAGTATAAATATAAGGATAAGAGTATACCAAACAGCGCAGAAGATATTATAGCTAGCAGTCTTCACAAAAATAATCACGAGAAAGACACTTCCATAAGAAACAAAGATGGAGGCACTTCAGAGACTTCCACTTATGTGCATGAAGGATCATATCAAAACTTGCACCAACCATTTGATCATAAGAAGTCTGTCCATGATAGTTCATTATCAAGGCCGCCTGAGGCAGTTTTCGGGGCCACCGGTGGAAGTCCAGTGCACGCATCAGGAAATAAGGATGGAAGGTCATGCTCAAGGAATTTTGATAAGAACGTTAAAGAAAACATGCCTCCTCCAGTGATTATTCTTGATGATGATGATGATCTTCCGCCTTTAGATGACATTGCACAGCACCAGCCCACATTTCACATCAGGAAAGAGACTTCTTCTCCAGTTGTACTTACCCAACCAGGTCTTTATCTGTCTCATCTTGATGTTAAAGTGCTGTCTGCTGTTTGGGTGATGATGATTTACTTTTACCAAATGATCTTATTCACTGATCAGAGAATACTCTTAAATTCTATTGAACCCTTAAATTAAAAGAGTTACATAATACTTCATTTTCCTAATTTTTACTTTTCTCTCTTTGACTTTCCTTGTGTGTCTGTTGGGGGGGGGGGGGGTTCAAGTTCATTTAGGAAAACAGAAATCACTTAACAAGTACTCATTTCCTCTGACACTGAGTGAATATCCCAGGGGACAGTTGCTTTTCTGGTGGATTGTTAGGTCCTGATGGGACTTACCGACACTTGGGAAAATGGTGTAAGAAAAAGGTAAAGGACAAGGGATCTGGATCGCTGTCTTGAAGAATGCAAGGATCGGGTGCGAGTGCTGGTGATTTGATTGCTGTAAAAGCTGATGGTAGAGGTGGTCGTATCAAAGTTCTGCAATCCATAAATCTGGCTTCATTGGTGGGTCTTAATTTCTTTATTTGTTGGAGAAAGAGTGTCTGATCTCAGGATGTCATCAATACTTGTACACTCATATATTCATCTAGTATTCATTACAAAAGAATAACAATATCCTATAAATGTTACGTGTTTAGTTACTTCTCCTGCTTTTCTGTTACATTTGATCTTCCCTAAACTTCAGTCTTAGGATAGCATCAACACTCTTTGAATTATCCTCGTTTTTATTGTTGACACTTCTTTTGATCCTTGAGGATGATGTGAAGAGCATCTTTCCTACAACCTTCTCATGCAGTAAATGAATTCTGTAATTGAATTTCCTCCAGGAAAAATTACTGAAATTCGTTATTCTTTATTTGTTCGTTTTAAAATCATCTATTAGATACACTTATCTTTCTCCTCATGGCAAACCATAATACTCCTCCCACCTAATTTATGTGGCACCGCTTGGCACAAAATTTAAAAAGAAATGAAGACTTTTGGCATTTCTGGTCTAACGGAATCCTTGAATATTTGTGATTATAAATCATATCTTTGAAGGTGAAAGAGGAATTTTAAAGTTAAATTCTTCCTTGTTTCCTGAAAGAAAAAAGTCATTCTTTCTGATTCTACAAAAATGCCATTCTTTTTTTAGAGCGGACTAAAAAGAAAAGTGTGCCACATAATTGTGAAAGAGGGAGTATCAGTTCTTTTTGATAATCGAGAAATCTATCTGGGGCCCGTTCTTTAGACCAACCACAACTTTCTAACAAAGTGAATAATGGGCCCGACCCTCTACCCTTCTCCACTTAAATACCATGCTTCGCTTTGCATATTGTGGGGTTTGAACCTATGACCTCAGCCACAAATCCTCCACCCTTTTGCCACTCGAGCTAGGCCCCCAGGGGCAAGGGATTATCTGTTTTTGCGTTTCTACTTCATGATATATCCCCTAGAGTCGAGCCATCAGAACTTTTCACATTTGATATATCAACTCTAAGCAGTCTATCCTTTGTAAGCAGTCTCCTGTACATGGTCAACTAGCAAATAAAATTATGTCTGTGTATATTCATTTCCCAATTCTTGATCCCTGTGTCAAGTCAACAGGGGACAAGTAAAGATGGACGGAGGGAGTATTAAGGTCCATCTGGATCATTTTTCTCATGGATGAAGTAAGTTTGCTTAAATAATATACAGCCATTTGGTTGTTTCTGAGTACTTCCATTGGGCCCGCTGGGTGGTACACCTCAGCTGAAGTGGTAAAGAAACAAAATTATGAAAAAATGATATGGGCAATGATTTAAAAGTGACCCGGCCACTCTAGATTGCTTATGTATTTTATATTCAGCTACAAAGGACGATAAATGCAAGAAACTCAAAGTTATAGTAATTGTATGGCATAAGACATAAACAGACACTCAAACTTGCCCTCAATTGGCTAGTAAACTCTCTTGTCAGTTGAACACTCTTAACTTACAAAATGATCATCTATACCTCTCTAAAATTTATGTTTCATGTTAGCGTTGGTTCCATAAGACACAGTAAAAACGAGTTGGAGAATTTAGTTGCCAGTTGAGAACAACCAAGTTGAGATGTGTCACTCTAAAAGTAGGAGTTCTTAGAGGCCAAGTTTGAGTACGTGTGTTTATATATTATGCCACTATTTTAATCCACGAGTGTTTGAAGTATCTTACATATCTACATGGTTAGTTCTTTATGAAATTGTTTTGGAAATACTGTTGCTAAAGTTGGAAGTTTATTTTTGTACGTTTGCAGGATAACAATAATGAGAATTTGCCATCATTCAAGAGATACATGCGCCGCACCAGATCAAGCAGTTCCCAGTCTCATAGATTCTTGTAAGTAGATAGCTTCTTTAGAAGGGTCAGTATTCACTTATACAGTGTTTAGGGGTTCCATCTTAGCGATCTACTTATACTGCCATCAATACATGTTGGAAGTGTATGTGTCCCCAGACACTAGACATAATGGTGGGACGTATCCCCCACCGGAGAAAGAGTGTCTGATCTCAGGATGTCATCAATACTTGTACACTCATATATTCATCTAGTATTCATTACAAAAGAATAACAATATCCTCTTACTTCAAGCTCTAATTCTCTATTCTAATTCTTCGCTCGAATGAGTGGCGAGCGAGGAATCGGAGAATTAGGAGACATCATAACATTCTCATCGTACTTGCCATTCGATAAGTTAAGCCGTAGATTGTTCTTCTTCTTGTTCTTCACGGCTTCATTTTCATCCACAAACATCCGAATCCTAGCAAGTGCGATGTCCACAGTTTGATCATCAATATTCGCGAAACAGACTCTAAACCACCCTACCTCCGGACAATTAAATGAAGATCCAGGTGAGACGTTGAGCTTAACGTCGTGTATGATCAGTTTCCAGAGTGAGACCTCAGCATCAAGTGTTTGTTCTTTGAGCAACAACCTCAAATCCATCCAACAATAAACCCCAGCATTGCTTTCTAAGCACTTGATCCCGACTTCTTCAAGTCCCTTGGTGAATTTCTTGTACCTTTTCCTTAACCTTTTCGCGCTTTCAATAAGAAACTCATCCACAAATTCATCGTCAGACAACATGGAAGCTAACAAATGTTGTGTCTGAGTTGAAACAAGACCAAAACTGGACATCTTTCTAGCACAATTAACCACATCATCATTGAAGGAATACACAATTCCCACTCGAAATCCTGGAAAACCCAAGTCCTTAGAAAGACTAGTTACAATATGTACCAAATTTTTATTAATTTCATTGTCATCGTTGATAATTTCAGCAATGCTGACAAATCGTGGAGCATCAAATACCGTGCCAGCATATATTTCATCGCAAACGAGGTGGATTTTATGTTGGTTAGTGAAGGTCAAGATGTTTTTTAATGTGTCCTTGTCCAAAATGGTGCCTAATGGATTACAAGGGTTAGTCAAAATCAAGCCTTTGATTTTGACATTTGCTTCTTGGGCTTTTTCATATGCTTCTTTGATAGCTTCTGTAGTAATTTTAAAATTGTTGGAGCTCTTGCATGAAATGGGAACAAGTTGCACACCACTTCTCCAACTTAGATCCCTATTGAATCTGCATTTAATACAAATCAAGACTTTAATACTGAGGATCTTCCAGAAACAGTCTTTCTATCTCTATGATGTAGTAGTGAGGTCTGCGTATATTTTTACCCTTTTCAGACCTCACTTATGGGATTTCATTGGGTATATTGTTGTTGTTGTAAACAATTGTTTTCTACTATAATTTTTTTAATGCCTTGTAGATGTTTTGAATTATCAATAATCGTGACTTAAATATTTTTTTACATACTTTTCACATATATAATGTTCGAATTCACATTCTAAACGAAAAGGTTTTGAAATCCAAATTGTCTCACATAAATTGGGACATAGAGAGTAAATATTTTGTATACTGTTGAGATATGTATATACATTCCTAATTTAAGTCATAAAATAAATATTTGTGTTTTTATAAATATAAATGAGAAATTCTAATTTTTTTTTTCTTTTTGGAAAATAGACTTGTAAAAAGACAAAGAAGCAAACATATCATTTGTTTGTCACTTTCAACTATTTTGACAAAGGGGCTGCCATTAATATTAGTTCTCAAAGTCTATAAGACTTGACCATTACGTATAAACTTTCTTTAATTACATCACTAATGTTTTTTCGTTAAGAACATTCCTCCCCCAATCAATTACCATAAACAAGTATTAAAAAAACTTGTCCAATTTTTAAAAAGTTAAAAGATAATTTATTTTTATTTTATCCTTATTATTAAGTACTAATCATATTCTCATGTACTTTTTAAAATATTGAATTTATTTATTAGTAATATAATAAAATTATCGTTCTATTTATGACTTCTTAAAAAGTGTGACGGAGGGAAGTTACTATGTATATATACAAAATCCAACTTCGCCTATCGACAAGCTTATTTCATTAGAGAGAAATATAAAACTTACTATTACCTCTGTTATAATTTACGTTATATCGTATAAATTTCAAAAGATGTTTTCCCTTTTGATAAGGGGTAAAAGAAGTAGATTTAGTTATAGAATGTTTATTTGCATTATCGAGATAACAACAATAACAACATACCCAATAGAATCTCACAAGTGGGGTCTGGGGAGGGTAGGATGTATGCAGGATGTACGCAGATCTTACCCCTTCCTCATAGAGGTAGAGCGGCTATTTCCTGAGATGAACAAATAGAGGTAGACCTTACCCCTCGAGATATATAAGTTAAATTCGATGAACAAATATATATATACATACCCTGGGTAATAGGGTGAGGGGACTAAAAAAACATCTCCACGATCAGCCAAACAAAACATGAGTGTCTCATTAGCTCCAGTGGCTCCCCCAGCCATTACTACACGTTTTGGATCAAATTTAACATTACCCCTTGTTTTTTCCATTAATTTTGCAATTCCCTACACAAATAAAATACGTACTTTATTCGTATCAAAATAAGTGTCATTTATTATCAGAAATAAAAAATTAGCAACGGACAAAATTAAAATCTCATATTAATTCTATGTAGCTTTGAATTATCGACGAATAAAATTTTATAGCTAAATAATAAAAAAATCCAATGCTAATCTCGTTTAACTATGAGTTATAAACGAATTATAAGAAAATTCAATTAGCTAGGAGCATCCTAAAGACGGATTAGCTGGGAGTTACAAACAAATTTCACAGCTAATTTCATATTTTTTACTAAATTGCCCCTAGTTATTAGTATTGTATTTCTTGAGAATTGAATATTATTAAGCTGTACTAGTTCTTTAATATAAGAATATAGTTGAAAAAATATGAAGTATGAACTTTTATCTTTAATTTATGACATTTATTTTTTAATTTTTTCTTTTTTTTTCTAAGACTGACACTTATTTTGAAATGAGAAAATGAAGAGCAAAACTTACATTTGTGAATTTAGGCAAACCATGATAATCTTGGAAGTTGGCAACTCTCCTAAAACATTCAATTCCTTCATTTGTGCAAATTGAAGCTTTTGGATTTCTCTTAATCCAATCTTCAATCAAGTCAACTGAAAGCTGATTTTCCGCGAGACCCATTTGAATAACTCCATTCGGGTTATTCGCCAGGTGGAAAGGATCATTATTGTATGCTTTCCATCCATCAAAATATGACGAGTTTTCGCCGTGTTGTTCGTTACGAGCCAACCTTAGACAAAACTACTATTGACTTGAAATTTGAAATTTCGCTTGTCTCAAAACTCATTATATTAATTCTTTTTCCTAATTTTATAAATTTAATAGAGAGAATGAGGAAGTAATGAGAGGTATTTATAGAGAGAAGTGGAATTAATGAAATTCAAAATATTGGCAACAAATGTCATAGGAAATTAAGCTAGTGTGGAATTTTTGGAATAAATAGAAAACGTGTGTTTAACGTTCAACAAAAAGTTGAAAAATAGAAGTTCTAGAGATTTTGAATTCTATTTCTAAATATGGAGAAATTATTTATAGAAATCACTTATACCTTACATGAATTCTACGCAACACTAATTTAAATTAGTTAAATTGGTAAATTTTGGACACCAAGTAATAATAATATCAAAGACAAGAAAAAAAATACCAAATATTAATTGCTCTATTTTAACTTATGTGTCTCACTCATTTTTTTTCCTTTTTATTAAAAACTATTTTAGAAGAAGAATGCTGGTATTATTTATATCTAGCACTCACCACATTTTATTTTATTTCAAAAAAGTTTAAAAATTTATGTCTAAATTCACATAAACTAGAGATTTCAATAAACTCTTAATTAGATATTTCAATTTAAATTCTTAACATGGAGAAGCTATTGGTAGGGACCGTTTCTACGCGACACTAATTTAAATTAATAGATTTTGAATACCAAATAATTATAGTATCAAAAACAATAAACATCCAAATCAAGAAAGAACACTAAATACTACTTACTCTATTTCAATCGATGCATCTTTTTTTTTTTTTAAATCTTTTTTAATAAAAGAATGGTAGTATGCTTTTTAATTTAGTACTCGCCCGTTTAGTTACTATTTGGAGAGTTAAAGGAATAATAATTTTTTCAGCGATAATAAATATGCACAACAATGGTGAGGTAATTTTTGTTGGACATCCTAAAACAGTATAGGGGCCAAATCAAGTTGGACGGAGGGAGTAAACACTAAACAAGCCTATTTCTATATATATATTATGGATAAACTCCTTTGCATAGGGAGTAAACACTAAACAAGCTCCTACTATGCTCACGGACGCACAAACAACTTTAATAAGAACATTTACAAATACAAAATATAAAAGACACGAGATTTTACATGAAAAAATTCCTTGATCAAGGACGAAATCACCATAACCAGTTTTACGGGATTTGCAAAAGAATAACAATACACTAAAATGCAAAAGCAAAATAGTCAAGTACAACTTGTTGTCCATTTGCCCTACCCCTCTCCATTTCCTACTTGCAATACCTTTATTACAAGACTGAGCTACAATCAAACGCCAACATCCTATACTACCATCAACCTAGATGAATGTAGACTTCTACCCAAAGAATTTCAAGGTCACAACTAACCAAGAATCCAGCATACAAGTATGACAAAAACTTCCAATGATCAAGTTTCCTTTACAATTTAGGAAAATGATCTTACACAATTATAGAACAAAATACAACAACAGACTTAAAAGAAAACTATAGACTCCATCTATCAGGTCCCTTGAAAGCTGATATCGTATATCTCAAGGTGTGACAAAGACAACTTTTTGTCTTGAAAGCTTGTAATCTTAATTCTCCAAAAAGTTACATTTTGTCTCTTACAAAGTTCCTTTTTATATGCACATGAGGGAACCCGTAAGAAACCGTTGGCCCTTCAGTACGATAAATAACACTTTTCACCAACCACGATAACTTTTTCAGTTGTAGTCTCACACGACCTTTTTTGCCTTTTCAGCCTTATGATGACCTGGTCCAAAAAAAATATATATCAGAACTTGGCCAACACAAAAGAAAAGAAACAACACAAGAAGAAACAAGCTTATGGACCAGATGATTTAGGGGTCGAAATTGTCAATCACGACGGGTCGAAATCATGACAATTTCATAATGTGAGTAAAACGACATCCATCTCACGTCAAAAAAAAAAATTTACTTCCTCCGTCGATTGTCCTCTATACTATTTTGGGATGTCTAACAATAGTTGTCCACTTAATGAAATCAAGAGATAATTTTACACTTAGTTCCTAATTTGCCCGTATCATTAATTATAGTCATTTCTCTCTATTATTTTTCAAGACATTGTGCTTGTTATATTCAAAGGGTGATTTGGGATATCCAACAAAAGTTGTTCACTTTATAAAATCAAGAGATAATTTTACACTTAGTTCCTAATCTGTCCTTATCATTAATTATAGTCATTTATCTATTTCATTTTCAAGATACTCCCTCCGTTTTATATTAAGTGAATTGTTGGGATCTTTTCACACATATTAAGGAAAAAAAGTAAAGACAAAATTTAATTATGTTTTTTCATTTTTAACCTTTTCAAACTCCACACACTCGTTTAATGCATCATTTGAAAAGTGAACAATTCACTTATTTTGAAACATAAAAAATTCTCCAACAATTCACTCAATATGAAACTAATAAAGTATTGTATTTGTTATATTCAAATGGTGATTTGATAAAATTACGTCTATCATTTAGTGTTTTTTAATTCTTGTGTCAAGTCAATAGTAACAAATAAATATAGACGAAAAGAGTAATAACGAAGTTGGCGTGTGACTTTGGTATTTGAATTTATTTCCAAGACAAAAGGATAAACCTTTTATCTTTTTGTGGAAAAATATGTTCTTTTTCTTCTTTCCTTTGACAATTGAGTCCTACGTGGACATCTCAAAATCCATTGGAGGAATCGTAAATTTTAAAATTCCTTGCAATTATAGTAATATTAATTGCACTCACCGACCTAAATAATTCTTGTGGAGTTTAAACATTTAGCTGCTGCTTGGTAAGTTGAAAAGAATAATATTTTTAGAATGAAAAATTAAAATTAATTTTATTTTAAATTTGATTTGAGATATTAACTAAATTTTAAAATTATGTTATCTTTAAAATAATTGAATGGCATAAAAAGTAAAATAAAATTATGTAAAAATTAAAATAAAATTTTTAATTTTATAAAATATTCTTATTTATCTAATCTTCCATATAAAGCTAATAATAGATTAATTATGGAAGTGGATGTATGCAGCACGTACAAGATATTGCCATAATGATTAATTATATTTAACTTGCAATATACTAGAATGTTCTTATTTCAATTTAATTTCTTGCTCTGATCCCTTGTATATATTTATCCCATGCTAACACAGGCAATAACTAATTTAGTTACGCACAAACTATTATTCTCAGAAGTGTTTGTTTTTAGAAAGCACTATGGAATAAACATTACTTTTCAACAAAAAACAAACTTGAAAATTTGGCCAAATAAGAAAAAAGGTGTGGCTAGGAGGTCGCCAAACTTAAAGCTGACAAATATTAAATTGGAATTTGGTAGTAAAAGACTTGTTCCCTCTCTTTTACTTTTTTATCATATTTAGTTTATTTTGTCGATGAATTTTTGAGACGAGGGTTCCCAGGAAACAGTCTCTCTACTTCGATTTGCTAGTGATAAAATCTGCGTACATCTTACCCTCCCCAAACCCCAATTGTGAATTATACTGGGTATGTTGTTGTTGTTGTTGATAGTAAAAGACTTGCTAAAGTGTAGCAACAGGGAGAATTAATTATTATTCTTCACCCCACATAGTCACCAAACTTTCCTATTTTCTCCTCCTAAAATTGTTATTATTTGTAATGATCTGAAAGATTATTTTTGATATTTTTTATTAAATTATTATTTTATTTTTGAATGTTGCTTTGAGTCATTTTTAGATGGGTTGAAAAGTCAAATTTCAAAAATTTTGTAAAAAATTGAAATTTTTCTTAAAAAAAAGTTTTTAAAGACTTAAAGTGCGAAATTTTGAGTTTCAAGGTTATCTTGAGTTTCGAGTGTCAAAATGCAATTCTGTCGATTCCATTAGCTTTGGAATGCAGAATTTGGTCTAAGAGAACTTATGAAATTGAATTTTGAGATAATACAAAGATTTTGGATCCAAAGTTGTGATTTTCAGTTGAATTCGAATCAGTCAGAGTTCAGAAGCTCTAATCAAAATTTCGACAGTTCCAGTGGTTCTGGATGGTGAAACTAACACTAAAAATGGTCTCGTTGTAATTGTTAGAGTTCCTGAGGTCATTTTGGGTTCATACTTGTGCAAAGGATTGGAGATAGAATTACAGATATGCCGATCTTCTAGTTAGCAGCCAAGGGGAATGAGCTTCATCGGTTTCGGAGCAGAGGAGACCTCGAAATCGAATTTTGGCTGTTTTATTGAGCCCGAAAACATCAATTTTGGTAGTGTTACATGTTTGATTTGTGTGTATCGGGTTCTGAACGAACTTCGAGGGTCTGCTATGAGTTTTGAAAATAATTGATTTTACTGAATCTGGTGCAACCTATTTTGTTCTCCGCGTTCGCGGGATTGGGGTCACATTCGCGGAGCCCCCATCCGAGTTTACAGAGGCTTGCTCTAATACACTCTGCGTTCATGGAGGCTTGCTCTAATACGCTCTGCATTCGCGGAGGCTTGAATAGGTTTGAGCTCCACATTCGTGGACTCTTCTCCCTGTTCGCGGAGTATTGTTTACCTGAAACAATTTTAATGATTTTAAGTGACGGGTTTCACTATTTTCCCCCCATTTTTAATATTTTAAGCTCGATTTTGTGAGATTCTCTAAAGATTTTCAAGATATGATCATAAAATTAGGGATTTTTAATTGGAGAAATTGGGGCTTTTTTGGATATTGAATTTTGATTGAAAAATGGTGATTGTGAGTTCATTTTAACTTCATTTTCAAAATAATTTTTGCCATTGACTTCCTGATTACTTGGAAAACGTTTTCATGTAGTATTTTTCAAATTCCATGATCCTTTTTCGGCATGAGATTTTTACCATTTTATCCTTTTCACTCAAATTATTTGATTTTAATGTCATTGACTTTGTATTGAGATTATGAATCCATATTTGACTAGATTGTGATGTTTTGAGTGCGAATTCGAGGGCAAAAGCTCTGATATATGTTTGATTTGGCTATTATTTGAGACAAGTGAATTCTTAAACCTTGTTAAACTTACTGAAACACTATATTTTCTTACTTGTGACTTAAAATGATTGGGTAATTGTTGATTGAATGTGTTAAACTTGGTTAATAGTGAGAATTCAATGTAATTGTGAATTTCCCCTATGATGAGAAAATGAATGTTAAATATTGATATGTATTGATTTGTAATTTCATATTGAGAATTCTTTCTGATATATGAATGCGAAGTTGTGGATTATATTGTGCCTATTTGAGAAAGATATTATTGTTGAATTTCACTTGTCGATTAGAGAATTGACTATAAGTTTGGAGTTGACCCATCATCATACCTTGTATATTGTGATATTGACTTGAATTAATGTATATGTTGTATTGTTGACTCTTGCATCCACTTCTCATTATTGCATCATATGATTATGTTCTTGATGTATATTCTTGATTGAGTTTCACTGGTGAAACATGATATAAAATAGGGGACGGGCCACACGACCTATGGCATGTAACATTGATGAGAAATAGAGGACGGGCCACATGAGTTGTAACATGTAATACTGATATAAAATAGGGGGTGGGCCACACGAGTTGTGGCATGTGACATTGATTACATTGGGGATGGAGTCTCACGCTTCGGGGCAGGTACATAAATAGATATGTCCCACATGAATTTCGAATTGATTATATCAATAGATTTGTATAATAAGACAGACATACATCTTGATTATTTGACATTGCATTGATTCATTTCATTTCATAGCATTCCATATCATTTCATGTTATTATGCCATGGGCTTGTAACTTGTTTCGATTATTGAGATTGAATTATGAGAGGATTATGCTTGAACTGTATTCTACTAAATATCTGAAATTATTGTAAGATAACTGTTGTATAATCAAGTTGTATATTGAGACATCGTTATTAAGTTGCGATAAACTTCAAAGATCAAAATGTATATTTAAAAAATTATTTTACTCCTATCGTCGAGATCATTTTTGTTAGTCACTTACAACCATTCAAAAGATTAATTTATATGGTCTCGTTTTTGTTTAATTTTACAATAAATTTAAAAGATTATTATGACATAAGATGGATTTTCGTGACTTAAAACCCTAAACCCAAAGGGCCTTTCGTCTGCCATTGCTGATGGAGCAAGCAGGACTTAAAACCCTAAACCCCAAACAAAGCCTTTCATCTTTTCAATGGAGCAGCAGCAGAACAAACGGAGTCATCAGAAGGACACGGCAACCACGACCCAGAAGAAAAAACGAAAAGAAATTGCTGTATTTGGCAACTACAGAAACTACTATGGCTACAGAGTAAGCTTTTTCTCATTAATTGTTGGATTTTCGCATCTAATCTGAGGAATTGAACGTGTATTGGGTGGTGGGTAGAGGTACCCTGTATATGATGAGCATGATAGCCGGACTTGCCCTTAGGTTGCCGGTAGGGGGTCACCGGAACCGGGATAAGGGTGCACCGATGGACATTTAGTGGGTTCGATTCCCTCTTTAGCATTTTCCCAAATTTTAATTTTTGGATATTTTAGTAGTTACAGAAGAGTTTTTTTGTGAGTAGTTTTCAGAGAGTTTCATTCCAAGCTTAGTAGTAAGTAATTGACATTTGTATGTTATTTGATGGAAAAAAATATTAACATGTGTATATTGAAGACAGTGGTGCCCCGAGCACCAGCACTTTCAGTTCCTAATAGTTCGGGGTATAACTATTAGGTAATGGATGATATGATGAAGGCTCATGACGATAGAGCAGGGAGAATGCACTCGTGATTTTGTGTACTGAAAGATAGAATAAAGTATACAGGATTCAAGCAAGGTAATAATATTTGGGGCTTATGAAGAAATTAAAAGTTGAAATGAACAAGAAGGAGCTGATTTGTAAAGAGAAGATAGTTTTGTTCGAATAAAAGTTATTTTTTCTCCTCTTTTACCAACTGAGCCTCTCTTTACCGGAAGGATTGAAGATCTTCTGAAGTAACTAGAGGCAAAACTGTTTAACAAAAAAAATATAATAATAGTAAAAGTTACATTGCGTATTTGTTGTACGTAGGAGCGGGGGAAGGGAATGTTATCTATGGGACTAGAACCCTCCACCTACAAGGTGGAAGGTGAGAGTGCTCACCAAGTGAGTTGATCCTCACGAGATGCTTGCAATTCTTTGCATTGTGGGTTGTATTGCTTCTAAATCCCCGTATGACTCTTCTTCAGTGTCCCATCAATCCCCATTATTGGTATTTTGAATTTTGTTGCATAGCTTTTGTGTCTTAACGATCCAATTATTCTGTTGGGATATTCGATTGAGTGACCTTAAGTTAGAATATTCATCTGCCCCATCTGCTACTATATTCTAAAATCAAATATCATCAGTCTAAACATTGAATCACAGTTTATCAAACAGAGATAATGAATCAAGTTTTCCTTACACACCGAAGTAAATCTTTTGGTGGCAGGAGACTGAAGATCTTATCTTGTTTTTGCTCACTTCCTACATATTATACGGAAGAACATCTGTAAGACTTGTTGTAGGGGTGTATTAACAAAAAGGATGTTATCTCCAGCAAAATTTAGGTTTCTATTGCCTCCGGTGTTTTTGAGAAAATTTTACTACTCCCGTGGGAGCCGGAGCAACTCAGAATTTCTTTTTGTTTTGTTCCCTTTAAGTTGGATTCTCACTGTTTGGTATCTCTTGTACACAGATAGGTCAGGATTTGGATGAAGATCCAAGATTAAAAGCTATGAAGAAGGAGTGGTTTGAAGGCAAGGATTGTCTTGACATTGGCTGTAACAGTGGAGTGATCACAATCGCTATCGGTACAAATTTTTGTTAATTATATAGCTGATTAATTTGGATTTCTGTTTTTAAATAGGATCCTAAATTAGTCTTTCACCTTACTTTTACTCGCACATGGGACTTTGCTTGGTAACCTCTGAAACATTTAGCCCTATGTATCACACTCAGGCACCATGGGTTCTTTACTTTTGGTGGAGTGGAGGGCTTTTATCCACCAAAAGATATTATGCATTTCCCTTTTCTTATCTTTTGTTAATATCATTTATTTTTTATTATTACAGCACAAAAGTTTAACTGCCGCAGCATCCTTGGAGTCGATATTGATGATGGTAAGTATTTGAACTTTTCATTTGTCTCGATGTGTTTCACATTAGTTGATTCTGGCATGAAGAAAATGAGGAACTGATTATGATGCTATAATTTTTCATGCAACTTATAATATGCATAAATTACTCTCATGGACAAATCATAATTAGAAACGAATAATGAAAAAAAAACTATTACTTGGTTTTGAACACACTGCATTTTGTTGATTTTTTCTACTGAATTCACTGGATCAAACAATTGTTTTTCCCACATTATTAATGTGTGGTTGGATTATTATGTCATATGCATAAAAGTGGTCTCTTGATCTCTTTTCCGACTTACTGCCATAGTTGCCAATAAGTTCATATTTTGTTAATCAAGTTGTCTTAGAGCTGCTATTATGTAGTGGATAACTTTGATTATCTCTGTTCACCTCTTCCAGCAAGAATCCAGGATGCCTATTGGACTCTCAGGAAAGCAGTGAGGACTTCTAAAGCTGTGCAGGCAGGAGTTGCCAAGTCGGCTGAATCAAAGAATGTAACTGGTATTGAAAACCATGAGGCAGAGTCACCTGAGAAGCGCACAAGCACTGATTGTACAGAAGCTCGTCATGTGCAAGAGGCAAATTTGTTTGACATAGTCTCTTTCGAGAAAGGAAATTTTGTTCATAATTGGCATCCAGGGGAAAAGACATCTTATGATACAATTGTTTGGTAGGTTCTCTTTTCCTTAAGCATCATCTTGTTTATGGTTCCAGATACATGAAGAGATCCTTCTTGTCCATTGCTATCCTTTTCTGGAATTGTAACGAAGATGTGATATGCTTGGAAATTGTGATTCCTTTCGACGATCACTCAAAATAAACTAAAGGTTCCACCCCTTTGAGTGGTTTAGGCAAAGTAGAACAGATAGTACAAGAAAGGTGCAGGGCTCTCAATCTTTGGCTTTTCTGAAGATTAAGCTCTTGAATTAACCCCCGAGGGTTACTTAGATGATTAGACCCGGTTCTCTGCTTTTCTATATCTCATAAGTCATACAATCTGCAGTAATATTAATATAAAGTATGTTTGCCTTTTCGATTGTGAATTTCTGAAGTATTAGGCGCAAGAAGATTTTGTTTTAATTACATGTATGTGTGCATGATCAATTGAATTTCTTTTAATGCAGTTTAAGCGTGTCAAAGTGGATACAATTAAACTGGGGTGATGAGGGACTAATTACTCTATTTTCAAAAGTCTGGAGGCTTCTTTCACCGGTAAATATTTTACTATTACAGGGGAAGCATCATCTTGTAAACAGGAAAAAATTCATGAAAAGGGATTCCGGAAATCATTTTGCTGAATAACATATGACTGTATTTTTGGTAACAGGGTGGTATCTTTATTTTGGAGCCTCAGCCTTGGAGTTCATACTATAATAATCGTCTCGTATCTGAGGTATTCCCCCTTTCATATTATCACTAGCTTCAGATATGTCCTTTTTTAAGAATAATATCTACAGCCAATACCTTATTTTGGGTTCTTTTCCTTAGTGGTCGGAAAGCGTTCAAATTTTTCTGGCATGTTAATGGGTTTCTTGTTATACAGACAACAAGAATTAATTATCAAGAAATTAAAATTCGTCCAGAAGATTTTCAAGACATACTTTTGGACAAGGTACGTCACAGATAATCTTTTGTTTTGGAAACTTGGAAGATATATAGTTTGTGATCTTGGTAGCTATAAGTAACACGTCAATCTTTAATCGGAATGCAGATTGGATTTAGAATGGTAGAGGACATAACATCTAGTGCTTCTGGTCGCAAACCTGGGTTTAATAGACCTATTTTTGCATTCTGGAAGTGATGCATCTATACGGTTATAGAATTGCTTTTTGTCTGATGTGTTGTGTATATATGGAGTTATATCAACGACAAACATACGCAGTGTGATCCCACAAGTTCTTCCAAGATCAATAGGTTGATTGTTTCGCTCCTCTATCTTCCCAAAGGAAAAAAGATCTCTGAGAGTTATTTCCTGAATCCGAAAGAGAGTACTTGGATTCTCCCAATAACTAAAATTGTAGCATGCCTGAATCCAATTGGGGTTCGCGTTGGTGGAGGATCTGGATCGCAAAAAAGAGGGATTTTTATTGTAAGATATCTAATGAAACCGTCGCTGGAATTGATATTTTATTCAAAGAGAAAGATCTCAAATATCTGGAGTTTTTTTTTGTATATTATATTAATGATCCGATCATGATTGGGAATTGTTTGATCGTCTTTTTCTGAGGAAGAGTCGAAATAGAATCAACTTGAATTCGGGACCGCTATTCGAAATCTTAGTGAAACACTAGATTTCTTATCTCATGTTTGCTTTTGTGAAAAAATACCAATTGAAGTGGAGGGTTTCTTCAAACAACAAGGGGCTGGGTCAACTATTCAATAAAATGATATTGAACATGTTTCCCATCTCTTCTCGAGAAACAAGTGTGCTATTACTGCTCGCGCAGAGGCTTCCCTCTAAGGCGAAAGGCTCTCCTACCGATGTATTTTTACATCCCACAGCTTTGACAAAT
>DF357859.1:47124-69481 GCA_000787875.1 Solanum virginianum | reverse complement strand
GTTATGTGGTAAACAATTTTATGTTGATTCCACAAATTAGCTTTTACTTGTTGCTAAATTAGGGTCATATTTACCAATCACATTATTTAATTGAATTAGTAAAATTTTAATCGGCATTTTGTTAGGAATTCTGAATATGACAGTAATTGCAAGCAAATCATTCTACTTGTTTCACTTTGTTTTACTTTTCATCTGGTATTTCAAGTTTCAGTTGATTCTGAGGAGGGTAAAATGTACGCAGACCTTGCCGTTACCTCATAGAAGTAGAGAGGCTGTTTCCTGGAAGGTACAAAAAATTAAAGGATCATATTATCTATTCATAAAAGGTCCTCTACATTGATAGTCTTGGGTTGATATTATAAATAGGATAAACCAAGACCTTTGTACACACATACATGATCCCAATGAAAGATGTTTTAGCAAATGACACATGCATTAGGATTCTCTTCAATGCTATGGTAATATGTGTGCATAGGAGGAGGATGATAATAAGGTCTATATGGCATTACCATGCCTATAGGTACCATTGGCTTCTTCTCTTCTTCTTCCTTTTTTGTTTCTTCTTTCTTGTCTTCTCCTTCCTTTTTAGGCTCTTCTTCTTTGGATTTTTCTTCTTCTTTCTTTGCTTCCTCTTTTGGTCCTACTAACACTATTTCTGCTGCCCAAAACTTGCGCAACTTCCCCACTACGCTCACCGGATCAACCGTCCCTATTATCGTTAATGTCTTGCCTTCCATATCTATTGTAATTTCATCAATTCCTGTGAAGGTAGATTCCGAATTTAAGTTTAAGTTTAAATATACTAAAGAGTATTTGTTAAATTGAACTCTTAGTTAGTTAAGAGATACATTTGTAGGATGTTATTCATTTCTTATGTTGCAAATTAGTTACATTATTAAGATTAGTTTAGTAAAATAAATTTCTAATTAAAACTTTTTTAAAAAATGCATTAGGGGTAAATAATAGAGAAATTTTCATAAATAACAGCCTAGGCTTGAAACTTAATATGGTCAAATAGTTATATTTTACATAATTAAACAACATAACCTCAACTATATGACCTATAGGGGAGGAGAGAGGCGAGCAAGAGAAGGCAGAGAATGGAGAGAGGAGAATTGTATATGTATATCTATCGAATTGACTATGTATATCAGTCAAAATAATTGTTATATGCAGTTAGTATACATATGTAATTGTATATCTGGCAAGGAATTGTAGAGAGAGAGGAGAGAGGCGAGAGAGAGAAAGAGAGGAGAGAGAAAATAACAACAAAATCCTAACTATAACTATAAATTATAATTTTTTAATACTGTAATTGTATAATGTAAATACATATCATATGTTTAAAAAATAATATGATGAATGCTATATTAGGGCAAAGTTTAGAGAACAACTTACCGTTTAGAGAAGGACAACTCGGTAAGTTGGAATTATGGGGGACCATTTGACGTGGCATCATTCAAGAATCAACATGTACAAATTAAATTCGATATTACCTTCTGTTTCAATCTGTTTGTTAACTTTTGAATTTGATAATTTTAAATTAAAAATATGTTAAATATCATTAAATCTCTTAATCTTAAATACGCTATACAAAAATTTGAAATTAACAAGTTGCTAAAAAAAGGAAAAAATATTAATTTTAAAATAGACTTTTCCTTCTTTCAAAAAACAAAAACATACCAATGAGATCTAAGAAATGAAATGATAATATTCGATAGACCCTCGACTTAATTTTATTAGTAGAAATTAATTCAAACTAATAGTTTTTTGACCTCATTAATTTCCACATCAAGTTCCCAAATAATATTCACCACGCAATTTTCCTTACCCCTATAGCAGTTGGGCACTAATAATAAGCTATACAATATACTACGATAGGATAGTTAATGAAAATTTTATTCTACTAGTAAATTTTAAATTGTACAACACAATAATAATATACCCAGTGAAATCTCACAAGTGGGGTCTAGGGAGGGTAGAATGTACGTAGATCTTACCACTACCTAAGTAGAAAGGTTGTTTCCTGGGAACCCTCATCTCAAAACTCATACGCAGAACGGACTAGATATGATCAAAAGTAAAAGCAAGCACATGACAGTACGAAAGTATAATACAATTAACACATAAACAGCAAATAATAACAATTACATGCTAGAAAGAAAACACTACTACTCAACCCTAAAAGGCCCCCTGACTACCTAACCCTACTAACCAATTATCCTACTATTTTAATTCGCGACCTCCACTTCTTCCTATCTAGGATCATCTCCTCAGTGAGATTAAGTTTCGCCATATTGAAGATTAAATCAAGTCGATTAAATTAAAATGGTGGGAGTATTAATTACCTGGGAGAGCAGCCACCATCTTCATGGCCTTCCTTTTTTCTCTGTCATCTCCCAAATCCAATTTCAGGATAAATTTCTACAAAAATGAAATTTTTTTATAAAAAAAGAAGCTGCAAATTTTAGAAATAACAAGTAAATAGAATTTTTTTTATATCGATAAATTCAGTAATTCTAATTCAAACCTTTATATAAGAAAAATCATTTGAAACAAGATGAAGGAAGAATATCATACCTTCATTGTGAAATTTAAGATGTGTATAGAATAAGAAGAAACAACAACTAAAAAAGGGAAAATATAATGGCAAAGTATTAGAGGATGAGAAAGAGACACAAATTATAATATATGGTGTGGAAATAAAAAGACATTATGCTTTTGAAGTTGTATTTTTATTTCTAGCCAAACAAGTTTCTAACTAATTCCTAATGCTTCGTGGCATGCAACAAGGTCCCCCGTCTCGAGTGCACTAAAATTCTCGCTACCTATAAGGTTTGGAGAAGGGCTCTAGCTACTCTAAAACAATTTTTAGATATTTATGTGACTGAGAATCATTTCATTAAAAGTAAAAGAAAATTTTAAAGTTAAATTATTACCGATTAAAAAAAAAGTGTCAAATATTTTAGAAATGGTTCATATTTGTTCATTAATCAAGTGGAATTGTCTAAATTTATCTTCTTTCGTCACACCTCCGTGTAACATTCTCTATAATACTAACATTTATTTCACTATAACCATTAGTTTTTTTTTCTTTTAGAAAAATGATATTGATTTTTATATTTATTATATTATATATTTTCTATAATGAATATTTTACTATAATAATTAATTTTTTATATTTATTATAATGCATATCCTTTATAATAACATTTCACGGTCACAATCAATAGATATTCGAACAAACGAACTTACCTCCAAATTCCAACATGAGAAGCTTCACAAACCTTTAGCCAAAACAATATACGAAACAACCCTATAAAAGACGTCAATCACATGAATACAGTTTTAATAGATAATATAATTGTCTATGTGTTCATTTACTTATATAGTAGATAATTTAGTGTATAGAGTTTTAGCTTATACACATAATTAAATAGTCGATTCTTACAAGTATAAATCTTTTCGTTCACAATCTAAGATGGAAAATTGGACAAGCCATCAGTATGATTGTAGCACAAGATTATATATAAATTATCTTGATTATGGGAACGATGCAGTTCTAACTTCTTGTGCTAGTGTATATTGTATGTGTTGAACGGAACCGAGTAGAGATAGGTGTTTTAGACTGACTTATAAAAACACATTCTCTAAACTGTTAAATGTACTTATATTCTCAATCCTGATATAACTATTATGATCTATACATATTAATTATCATTTTGACATTATATATAAGTGTGTGTGTGTGTGATTGATAGGAACATGCTCTAAGGTCATGATTCATGAATCAAAGAAATTGAAGAATCAACATCATATTTGTCTAGACCTTAAAAGTTTACGTGTAAAGTACATCTTACCATATAATAACGGCCTGCATTTTATATCTATGCGTCCCTTTCATACGATTTGTGTGGTTTGTGTTGCCAAGAAAATTAAAAGAGAAGCAATCATTTTTTTTTATTTTTAAAAAAAAGTTAGGCTAAGGGAACGAAAAACGAGGGAGAAGATTACAAGGTGAAACATTTAACGTTCCTCGTCAATAAAGTGAAATAACTCAGATAGTCAACCAATTGAATTACTAAGATTGATCTGCGAGAAGCGATCAATTCAATCGTGGACCTCAACATTAATTTGCTTGGTGGTTTCTAATGTCGCCTCCTTATTGTTTTTGGAATATTCCCTAGCTTTACTTGTAACGTTTTGTCCTTTTGATAGTGAAAAATCATAGTTGCAACTATTGAATGGTGGTCACTTTAGATGGTGATACATACTGAGACTCAATATATGTTGAGAGCACATTATTTAACACTTAATCAAAGTAACAAATTGTTGGTTTTTAATTGGAAAAGTCGACGTGTCGCAAGTATGTATCGATTCAAGTGAATAATATATTAAAGATTTTGAAACATCGAGTGGAGCTCGTATCAAACTTTTAGACTATTCAAAAATGATTTTGAGTTGGTCAGGATTCACAAATTTTACTAGCCGTTAAAGTTTCTTCCAATATACATGATGTACGCTATTTATACTAAATCGATACATTATATATATACATGATAGACACTATTTATACATCATATATATAATGTCTATTACATTATATATGCACGATAGATACTATTTATACATCAAATATATAATATTGATACATTATATACATACTACATATACGAGCATATACAGCATCGATATATAGGTATAAAAAGCCCAAAAATGCAGGAGAAGGCTCAAGGCCCTGGTCCAGGTGGACAGCAATCAGCCTTTGGCCCATTTTCTCTATTTTTGAGTTGCCTACACTCTTATCCAACACGATGTTCAATACTATTCTCAAAATAACTCACAGTGCTTATATATGCAAATAAGTAAAATACTCAAAACCATCTTATCTAGTCTGATTGGACTCTCCTCAAAACTCAACTTTTCTCAATTCGTCATGCTCTTTATTTAAATTCAAATGCTTTTAAAATTACTCACATCTCATCAAAACTCTTTTTTCTTAAATATAATTTATGCTCTAAATCTCATGCTCATTTAGACTCAATCAGATATGCATAAGCTCAATATAATTCATACTTCGCTCAATGCGTGAAAATCATCAATATTAACTCAAAATAATGGATGATAAAAGTCATGATCATCAACTCAACTAGGGTTCACGTGAATATGAACATAAATGGTAATTTTAAGAATTCAAAACACACAAACAATAATGGTCTCAATGAATAATTATATAGACCTCAATGAAAGAAGAATTAACTCCTTCAGAATTCAAAGAAACTAGGGCTAAAACTCAGCTCAAACTAAATGAAGAAGGAATTTAGATGTTGTACGCGTGGACGAGCTCAATCTAATGCTTTGAATAGCCTTACATATCTGAAAGACTAATATAATAACTGAAACTCGAACACCTCGGTAAATAACCTTGAACCCTAGCTTTCTTTTATCATAAAATTATTATTAATCATACCGACATGTATGGATGAGCTATGGATTAATGTTTAGCACGTGAAGCAAAAGACAAATTTAACTTGTCCCTTACTACCATGAAGTAGGAGAGTCAGTTAAAAAGAAAACATATATAGTACATGAATAAGAAAGAAAAATAGGAAATCTATAAGAATATAATGTAAGAAAATGATAATTATTGAAAAATGATATTACTTATTAGAATTTTGTGTTTATCTTAGAAAAATTCATTAAGATGTTCAAATTATTAATTTCAAACCTAATAACTTTAAAAAATAGAATCTTTAAATTCTAACTTCGTCACGCCAATAATACGTTCTTTTGAAATATCAAATTTATATATATATATTTCTCTAACTCATAGAATCTAGCTAAGTTCTCTATTTTTTCTTTTTTAATAAAGTTTTTTTGGAAATCCTACTTCTCCAAATTGAATTGTTACTTATGTAGTTATATCTTACACATAGTTAAGACATGTTATAAAGTAACATACTGAATTATTTACTAAGAAATAAAAAAGAGGTGGGCACTTGAAGGCCACTAATGAGCAATGGGCTAATAAAAAATGGCATCATCACCTAAAATATTGTTTTCTCTATGTGGTAATTAATATGAAAGTCTGTAAATATAGTCTTTATACTCTATTTGTTTTTTATTAATGTAAATTCTATTATTCTTATTAAATAAATTGAAAATTAAATTATTAAGAACTTAAAATTGATAAATTAAAAATTGATAAAAATTATTTTATTAGTTTTTTAATTGATTTAACATATTTAAAAATTAAAAATGAATAAATCAAATTAATAATATATAAAATCGAACCGAATCGATTCAGGCTGCAATGTAGTAGAAAATAAGATAACGCAACCAGAAAGAGCACAAAGAAATTATGGTCCTCTAGTTTCTACGCATGCAAAGTGTAATCATAATATATATAATTATATATTGAGGCACTCTAATTGGAATATTTTTCATGACTCAACATAGCATTTTAGTATGCACCCAAAAGTCTAAAATCTAAAAGAGGGTATCTTTTCACCAATAACATTTTCTAAAATACTCTATTGATAGTATAAAATGATATTGTTAAATATATATTTATTCTTTAGTTTAGGAGTGGACATATATATAAAAAAAATTTGAAAAATCAAGTTGAATTAAATTAATTCAGTTCTTCGAGTTCGCTTTTTGATTTTTTGATTTGGTATTCAGTATAAGAGTGTCAAAACTTGATTAGCTAATTCAAGACTTTTTCTACACATCCACACAATTAATGAATAAAAATCTACGAGTTGTAACCTGCCGAGCAAAAAAACAGTAACTCCTAAGCTCTTTCTTTCATATAATGATAACTAAGACTTTTTTAATAGTGGCTTGGCTGGCTTTCGAGTTGGGAAAGATAAGAAGAGCTTGACCGATCCATTCTGAAGGGAAGAAGCACACTGCTTATCACCTTTTGTAGCATTTCAAAGGGTACACCGAAGAACTGAACTTTTATTTTTTTAAAATTTGAAAAAATTATATATATATATATATATCAATTAGCAATTAAATCATTTATGAAACAAGTCAAAGTAGCAACAAATTTGTAATTCATATGGTTAACTTGAAATATTATTTTTAAAGAGAAATTCAAACATATTTTAGTCGATTTATGTCATGTAAATAAATGAATTCGTCTTCATGCTTGTTTTCCTCGAGCAATAGTTGGAGGCGCAAGTTCTTGACAAAGATAAATGTAGTTTTTAAAGAAAAATAAGTGTCTCATGGTGGCACATCACTAGTTAACATAATTTTAAGTTTTTAAGTATCTTATACTTTGACTTTATCCTAAATTTATTTTTTATTAGTTCACACCGAATAATTATTTTAAAATCACCTAATAAAATTGAACCGAACTTGAAAAAAATCAAATCAAACTTGATTTGGTATATGATGCACACTTTTTTAAAATCAAAAATAAAAAAATCAAATCAAAATTTGCTAAAACTTAACCGAATAACTGAATACCTACCCCTACTTTAATTGTACAATAATTTTCAAAAGAATTTATGATGATCCTAGACTACATCCATTAAAGGGGTTTGATTATTAGCTAGGGTTACCCAACAATTAATTATGTAGACCATAGTTTCGCAGAATTTAATTATTTTATTTTATTTTATAAAATATTACATAAATTCACTGATAATTTGAACCTATTTTATTTATATAAAATTGTAAAAATGATAATCAAATATGATATGCAAATTTTATTAGGTCTGTAACTAAATAGCTGCCAAGCCATGACATTAACTTTATATAAATTCTAATACATGAATAACTCTTATACTAAGCAACACCCAAAATACCCCAACTATTCATATATACAATTAAAAAATGGAGTAATACGTAGTAAAAACTGTTTGATTCTCGAATAATGAAAAATGTTACATAAATTTGAACAGAGTAAGTAATAAAATTATAAAAATTATAATAATTAATAATTTAAAAATATATATGAAATTCAGATAAGATTAGGAGACCATCCGGGAGGAGTTAGAGGTGGCCTCTACAAGATGAGGGAAGCGAGACTGTGATGGTTTGGACATGTCCAGAGAAGGAATACCGATGCTCCTGTTAGGAGGTGCGAGAGGTTGGATTTAGGGGTTATACGGAGGGGTAGAGGTAGACCGAAGAAGTATTGAAGGAGGTGATCAGACAAGATATGGTGAAACTTCATCTCACCGAGGACATGACCTTAAATAGAAAGGAGTAGAGGTCGTGTATTAGCATAGAAGGCTAATAGGCTAGTAGGAATAGGTCGATGTATGACCTTGTGATATAGTAAGTTAGGATGAGTAGTCATGTCTCTATATCCTATGTTGTCATTATTCCTCTTATATTTATTTACTTTTATCGTATTTACATACTATCATTTGTTTTTCATTATTAGTTGTTTTTTTTTTCTTTCTATTCCTTTTTTTCCCTTTTTTCCATATCTAGTACGTTTTGCTTATGGGGCTTGATTCTTTTACACTAGAGTTTTTCAGAAACAGTTTCTCTATCTCTATGAGGTAGTGAGATCTACATACATTTTACGTTCTCCAAACGCTACTTATGAGACTCTACTAAATATATTATTATTAGTAGTAGTAAAATATATCACATAAATTAAGACAAACGAGGTAAGAAAAGGAGTTGGATGTGATATGGGGAAGGCTAAAAGGTAAGCCCGTGAAGTGGGACGGCAATAGTGCGGTAAGGGTCACGAGAGTGAATTAATGGGAGAAATCCAATCCCATTTACTAAAAGCCAAGACCAAATGGGAACCCACTATAACTACTTTCCAACTGAAACAGCCAAAAATTAGTCACACGCCAATAGTTTTATTCGGAGGCAAAGTCAAAATTTAAAATTTATACATTTGAAATTTTAATTCTATAAGTTTTTTTTTTGAAATTTCAGAAAAATTTGCAGCCGCTATAACCTCTGTCACAGTCTTTGCCTTTCGCGTGAGCTCTCTGTGGTGAGCACTTTGTCTGCATCGCCTCCCCCCCCCCGCCCCCCACGCTCCCGGCAACACCAAATGGGAATGTAAACCGCAACTAGAAAAATTTTATGCGACGACTCATGACTCAAAGGCATTGAGGGGGGTTCAAACCCTACCACCCTCCAAACCAGTGAAGATTCTAATTTTATAAATTATTAAATTTTAAATTCATAATTTTTTAGTATGAAATTTACTTGGTCTAGAATGGAGGATTGGCATCATTGAGATAAGGTAAGAATATTAATTGATGAAGTGAAGTACTTAATTGGTATATGAAGAGTGTACATTTTAACTTTATTATAAAAGTTTGGACTAGGATAACTAAGTAATCAACTTTTTAGTTGATGCATTTAATTAACTTTGTGATGTTAGGTCATTTGAGTAATCAATTAGTTCTAAGTTTTTCACAATATTTCATTTCGATATTCGAATGTTGTTATTTTCTCAATTGAATATTTCAACTTTTATCAAAAACCTTTTATACTTGTTTTCATTCGTCTATCAAGACTTGTTTGGTTGGAGAACAATACAAGTTATTCCGAAGTTAATTGTCTCAAAATTGTACCTTCAATGTGAGATAAAAATAACATTACAATTTTGAGCTAAGTTATCGTGCGAATTTATCTCAACTAAATATGGGATAAATTCATCCTAAAGTTAAATCCCGAAATTAGTTATCTCTTATTCCTCCTACCAAACGAGAGCTTAGATAGTTTTGTTAACCACATAAAATATGTCATCTTAACCTCAAGTAAAACTATCTATGTTTTTATGATTTATTGAGGCAAATACATATAATTAAAAAATATATATTATATTTTATGTGATTGATTTAACAACCTAATAAACAGATGAGAATACATCTAAGTGCAAGTCCAAAAGTATTCAAACATTTTATTATGAATTGAGTGTTCAATTCAAATATAACTTAGTTCGAATATCTAAATGAAATATTTTATCGAGATTAAATAGTTGATTATTTAATAAGCCTCTTAAAATTGCAATGTGTACGCATGTTTGTAAAGCAAATAAAACAAAATCAGAAAAAAGTGAAGAAAAAATTGTCCATTTCAGAGAATCTTTTACCTCAATCTAAGCAAATAACATTTTAAAATTGTCCATTTTTCAGTTACAAAATTTTGTCTATATAATACTCTACCTATTAATACCACCAAACAAATTCCATCCATATTTCCATCAAGCAATGCACACAATCCCATTCTCATCTCAAGTAAGAAACTATTTACTCTTTAACACAAGCATTAGTGACTGATTACACGGCTCGAAGTTTTTTCTTACTATGTATTGTTGGTCTGTTTGTGCAGATGGGAAAGATATATTGGCTGCTGATAGTGGTATTAGGAGTGGTGCTTGTAAGTCTATTAGGAGGAGCTGAGGGAAGAAAATCAAGAATGCTTGATGAGTCTTCTTATGATTTAGAGTATTCAGCAATAAGTTGCAGAGCACATAGTGCATCTATAACAGATTTTGGTGGAGTTGGTGATGGGAAAACACTTAACACAAAGGCATTTCAAGAAGCAGTGAATCAGTTGAGTCAGTATGCATCAGATGGTGGATCTCAGCTTATTGTCCCTGCTGGTCAATGGCTCACTGGTAGCTTCAATCTTTCTAGCCATTTCACTCTTTTCCTTCATAAGGATGCTGTTCTTCTTGCTTCTCAGGTACTTGCTCTCATTTTACTAGTGCACTAAGCTTCCGCTATGCGTGGGGTCTAGAGAAGAGTCAGACCAGAAAGGTCTATTGTACGCAACCTATTATGAGGAAATCTATGACTTTCTAGTTACATTGCAACAACTTCACCAGTAGCGCAAGGCTCCCTATCATGCTCATACAGGATCCAACGAAGGATTGCATTTAGGATGTGATGTAGGTAGCCTATCCTGAAACAAACATCATTAGTTGATTCCACAGCTTGAACCTATGACCTATAAGCCACAGGGAGACAACTTTACTATCTGATGAAAGCATCCTTAGCTGATTTCATGGCTTAAACTCGTGACTTATAAGTTATGCAGACTTTATCATTACCCCAAGGCTCCCTCCAGTCCAGTTCACTCTATAAACTTTTTAAGTTTTTCTTTTCACCCTTAGAAAGACATTTTTTTTTTTTGGTATTGAAATATATTAGACCTGAGTAAAACGATACGAATACAAATGATTTGTTGCCCTCCCAATTGATTTCGAATTGGGGCGTACTTGATTGATCGATTAAATTGGTTCAGGAAATAAATGAATGGGCTGTTATTGACCCATTACCATCATATGGTCATGGGAGGGATGCAGCAGGTGGAAGGTACATCAGTCTTTTATTTGGAACTAACCTCACTGATGTTATCATCACAGGTAAAACTAGTACTTAACATCTAAGTTGCTCGGACTCTTCCGCACCCGTGTTGGATCCTTCACTAATACACTATTTTTGGAGGATATGACACGCACCTGTCGACATTTTTGAAGAGTCTGAGCAACATAGTTTAACATTTTGTATGACTAAGCTAGTAATTTCTCAATTTCTAAGACATTTTATAAATTGTTTGTTCTTTTTTTGTCAAATGATTAGGTGAGAATGGGACAATAGATGGGCAGGGTGAGCTTTGGTGGCAAAAATTTCACAGCAAAAAGCTAAAATACACAAGGCCTTACTTGATTGAACTTATGCATTCTGATAATATTCAGATATCAAATCTAACCCTTGTCAACTCTCCATCTTGGAATATCCATCCTGTTTATAGCAGGTGAGTTTACATTTTATTAAGAACAAATCTTCATTCTTTCACTTTGTTTTCTATTGGCATAACATTCAAACTTGGCTTCTGTTGGCAAATAAACACCCCAACTCATCCCCACTATGTCTCGTGGACACCGGACGCTGACATGACGGATAACTTTTTGTAATTTGGAATTTTTGGAGGTGTCTAGGTGATCATTTTGTAATTTGGAATGTTCAAATGATAGTGGAGACGAGCGGAGGTGTTTAGATGTGGTGCTTTCTTGCCCATTGTGACCGAGTGTTTGTTTATGTATTATGCCTTTTCTATTAGAGTATACCAAAAGTTTATCAAGAATCTTGTAAATTGTGAAATTTTCAGCAATATCATTGTCCAAGGTATCACTATTTTGGCTCCAGTAAAATCTCCAAACACAGATGGGATCAATCCAGGTTTGATTTTCCTTTTACTTGTTCTTTTGCTATACATATTTTTTTAGTAGTGAATAAAAGATATTGGTATATTGACCGATTTTTCGACTTTATTTTCTTGGTTCTTTACAGATTCTTGCACAAACATGAGAATTGAAGATAACTACATTGTATCTGGAGATGATTGTGTGGCAGTTAAAAGTGGTTGGGATGAATTTGGTATAAATTATGGGATGCCAACAAGGCAACTGGTCATCCGACGCCTCACCTGCATTTCGCCTTATAGTGCTGCAATAGCATTAGGAAGTGAGATGTCAGGTGGGATTCAAGACGTCAGAGCCGAGGACATCACGGCTATCAACACGGAATCAGGGGTCAGGATCAAGACTGGCATTGGCCGTGGCGGTTTTGTCAAAGATATATATGTCAAAGGGATGACATTACACACTATGAAATGGGTATTTTGGATGACAGGCAACTATGGGCAACATGCTGATACTCACTGGGATCCTAAGGCATTACCAGATATAAAAGGGATCAATTACCGTGATGTAGTGGCTGAGAATGTCTCAATGGCTGCACGTCTTGAGGGGATTTCTGGGGATCCGTTCACCGGAATCTGCATTTCAAATGTGACAATAAGTATGGCAAAGAAGGCAAAGAAGTATCCATGGACTTGTACTGATGTTGAAGGAATTACAAGTGGTGTGCAGCCTCCACCTTGTGAGTTGTTACCTGATCAGGGTCCAGAAAAGACTGAAATTTGTCATTTTCCTACAGAGAATTTGGCCATTGATAACATAGAGATGCAAAGATGTTCCTATAGATTGAATTACTGATAAGCTATCAAAATGTACTAGCAATACAAGTGTAATGAACTATCTGAAGTTTTTAATGCTTTCATCTTCCATGTTAACCGCGGAAAATCCAGCAAAATGTGCATACAACAGCAACTACTGCTATGCCTCAACATCAAACAAGTTGGAATCGATTAATACAAGACTAAAATCCAGGAAAGAAGTCTGTGGTGCTACAGCAGCTTCATTAATAAGGAGGCAAATTATCGATAAAACAGAGTGATGCAGGGACCAAGCACAGATTCTTGTCGACATGCAAAACACTACAATTGAGCAATAACAATGAGCCATTCTAGTAATCTTGGCAACAGTTTAAACATAGGCAAACAACTTCAATGCAGTTTAATAAGAACAATGAGGCATTCAAGTAGTCCTTGCAACTTTTTATAAATAGGCATACAAATTTCCATGTTATGTCAAACCACTTGAACAGGTAAAATGTTCAGTTCTATAAGCCAGATAGAATTGGCATCAAAAAAGGAGTCAGTATTTAGAACCAACTGATTGCAGGCTACTTCATTAGGTTGTTTATACAATACCAATAAACCAAACACAACAAGAGAATAAGTATCTGACTTAAGCCACTAACAATCTCTTGAACCAAACAGCTCCACCATATTTATTCAGTCAACTCAACTGGGGAACATTACAAATCTAATACACTATTTTAGAGAAGTTATGTCACCAAAAGCTTATTGTATACATCAAATAACCACATGCTCTTTCAGTGAGTCGGATCAGGATTAAATTTTGCAGCTTCCCTCCAGATGAGCTCCTTGATATTATCTTCAGTGAGAGATGGCTGCTCAAAATCCAAACTGAAAGGCCTAGGACAAACAGGTTCCTCGTTGATTTCATGAAGAGGTGCCAAGTATGGATGACAGAGAGCTTCATCAGCTGCAACAATACAGAAAAAGGTCATTAACCAGAAAATCTAGTTGTAGTCCTTGTATCATTAACCAGAAAATCTAGTTGTAGTCCTTGTATCATTAACCAGAAAATCTAGTTGTAGTCCTTGTTTTCAACTTTCACTAGCATTTTAGTAAATTTAGAAAGTTTTTTTTGGGAATGAGCCTTAATATATAAACTACATAGTAAATTCTTTACCAGTAATGCGCCTGCTTGGATCAAAGATGAGCATCTTTTCAAGCAAATCTACAGCTCGGGGAGATGAATTTGGGAATCTAGCAGCAAATTGTTGCCTTGGGTACCTTGGAAGTTGTCTAACATATCTCCGGGCATTATTACTCCGGAGAAACCCAAGACTGGCATCATCTGGTGAGCCAATGAGCTATTGAAAAAGCCAAATAGAGCATGTCAGTTGAACTGGCTCAGCGCAAAGCCAAAAGGAACTTCTAAATGCATGCAAATTAATCGAAATCCTAAATAAGTTGACAAAGGTGCACAAAGTTCAAAAAACAAAAAAAGATAAGAAGGAGAAATCAAACATGGAGCTCTTCTTGTTCAAAGATTCCATCAATTTTCGGCACACTCCTGCTAAAGCTAAGGTATCTGTCAGGATGATGCATGAATTCAGAAACTACAAATGCTATCCACTAGTATACCTCAGTGATAAGTCTCAACTGGTGTACGTAATCTCTGCCAGGAAAAAGGGGTTGTCTTGTCAATATTTCACCAAGTATGCAGCCCACTGACCAAATATCAATTGCCGACGTATATTCTGAACAATTTAGTAGCAACTCTGGTGCACGATACCAGCGTGTCACACAATATTCCATCATGAAATCTGTCTCAGTTGTTGTCCTTGCTAGCCCAAAATCTCCAATCTTTAGGTCACATCTTGCATTGACAAGCAAATTGCTGGGTTTTAAATCACGGTGCAAGATATTGACGGAGTGAATGTACTTAAGTCCTCGCAATATTTGATACACAAAATGCTACAAAATCAAAAAAGGCAACCAATCATATAATGTTGTATAAAAATGAGATAAGTTCCAAATGAATGCACATTATTATGGGAATATGAAACAATAATAAAATTAGTCTGTATATACTCGTAATTCTTAGATCTGATTTACAATATGACAATAATATGCATAGTTGTCAGGTAATCAAATACAAATATGCAACCGAAGACCTTAAAACAATGAGTAAAGCAGCCCATGACCTTTTAGACCCTTTTCAAGCCCTTATGCAATTCATGTGGAACACCACATAACTCAGCAAAGGAGACAGTAGTCATATGGAAAAGTTTTAAGACCGATGCACCTTGGAGGTATAGGATAATTCATACAGAATATATCGCTCAGGGTAAACAAAATACCGCCAGACCATTCCTAACAGCATTAAAGAACAGAGATAGGAAGCAAGGTCAAAACAGGCAAGTCTCTTCGAAAATTCTCTAGTTATTCTGTATTCTAAATCTTTACATGCATCCTGGAAGAGATACGAATATTAAGAATCCACACAAGATGGGAAGTCATAATATAAAATAGTCTGTTTGGACAAAAGACAAGTGTTTACTGCTATGAATTTGATTCAAATTCAGAACGACATCTCCAAATCATAAATCCAGCTAGCTGGTTAGAGAAGAAGAAATAACATTTATGGAATCGTTAGTACACAGCATGAAGTGTAGCTTACTCGACAATGTTCATCAGTCAGCTCTTGGTTGGAATGAATAATCTGATGAAGATCAGTGTCCATCAGTTCATAAACAATGTAAACATCATTGAAATTCTTCTTTTGAGGAGGCCGTATAACATCTTTAATTGCAATTACCTGCACGTTAGGAAAAAGTTTTATGTAGCTGGAAGTCAGCATCAGTATTCACAAGACCTTAAAGTATTAAGCATTCCAAAAGTAAAAGAACAGTACTCAGAGAAAATGAATTAGTTACGATAAATGCACATGCTTCCATTTTTCAAGTGGCAAGTAAAAATCAACAGATCATTTTAATCTTAACAAATGGGTTGAAGTTGACAATGAAACAGTATATTTTGAATGAAGTATTTATTTCAAACTTGTACTCTCCTACCACAAAAATTATATCCTTAACACAACCTTCCTTCATTTCTCCATCTCTCTTTTCCGACAGAAGGTAGGAGATGGAGAGGAAGACAGGACAGTAATATTCAATTTTAGTGCCTAGCCTACCATTTCGGATGATGTTCATTACGTTCTTGTTCTATCTTCTTCTCCTTTCCCCCAATATTGTACATGCAAGGTATGAATATAACCAGTGATACCTCTGAAAACATGATAGTGTCTTTAGAGGCCTTAAGTTGCATCCTTTTCTTCAGCCTACTCTAGTGACATAGCATACAACTCAAAAAAACCATTCCAGAGAAAAACAAAATCAAATTTCCATGCATAATATATCCAGCAAAAAAACCAAGGGAAAAATCACAAGTAACAAGATCAGAGGGAAGTAGTTATAGATGCAACTTTTTAATGAATAGACAAAGCAAAGACATATTAAGATGCATTGGTCGAAGGGGCAGGAGTGCAATATTCAGATTTCTGGAGAGGTCAATACTCACATTGTCATGATCCATGTGACTGAGAAGCTTTATCTCTCTTAGTGTCCTTTTTGCATCTATTCTATTATCAAATGCATTGCCAATCTTCTTAATCGCTACTTCCTCACGTGTCTCTGAGTTCACAGCAGCACTGCAGCAAAAACATTAAAAGAAATTTACATGCATTTTTCCATCAAGTAGTAATAAAATCAAGGAGAAACAATTCCATAGAGGACAAGTGCAACATATAAGATCCTAATTGCAACAGGGGAAGAAGTTAATTAGATAGAGAACAAGTAGCATATACTAAAACTTTAATAACATAGGTTTCGACAAAGTCACAGGATATATCAGGAGTAAAGTGTTCATACTGAATAACTTCCAAGAACTTTCATTAGATTGGTGAGACATGCATATACACGAAACAAAGAGTCTGAGCAGATAATAGTCATACAAAGGGAAATGTAGAAGCAGCACTACCCCCTATATTGTCAGTGTCAAAAAACTCATAATTTAATGGAAAACCATCACAAAAGACCTTATAGCCGTGTTATATCACGAAATCACTAACTGAAGAAGTGTATGTCATGATCTGATTCAGGTTTTTTCACACATCAACCACACAATCTTACAAATTCACTGGATCCACTTTCAATCATTGATATTTTAAAAAAATTGACGGTTGTATTGAACAAAACTCCATCTGCTTCGTTCTATATAATCGTGTTCAACTCGGGATGGAGTTTGAGAAAGAAAGCAAGCTTTTTGGCGCGACATTTCTCTCACTATAAAAACATGTCAATGAGGGTAAAAATGAAAAGTTTGGAGTTAAAAAGAGTTCCTGAAGGACAAAAAATAGACTAGAAACAACAACATAACCAGTGTAACACTGCAAAGCAGGGTCTAGGAAGTATAGAGTGTACGCAGGCCTTACCTGTACCACAGAGATAGAGAGGCAGTTTCCAATAGACCGTCGACTCAAGAAAAAACAATCCAAAGCAATCCAGAAAAAGGAAGTAACATAAAGACAAGATATAGCAGATAGTAACACCACAGTAACAACAACATAAGGATATGATAGTCTAAATACAAGCAGCAGCAGATTGGAACAAAGGGGATAATTTACATTTTCTTTAGAGACTACATAGACAACAATCACAAAGAGCATAAACATAGTATATAGGTGAAACGATGAGAACCTTTGAGGAGATGCAACCTTTGCTCCTCTTCTTCAGAGAGCACTATCACTATGTAAATCAGATGGTAATACACATAAAAAAAAAAGTTCACATGCCAGTAAGCACATACTAAAAAGATGGTATTTTTCTTATCTTACCAAACCATTCCATTAGCTCCACGACCAATAGGTCTAATAGGAGGAACATATTTTCTTGGAACTTCAAAGAGAGAGCCGTGGACATTATACTGAACATAACGACCCCCATGAGTAGGAACCCCTCTTATGTTACTGTGTCCACCATGATCAGCTGAGCTCGAATCAAGAGACATCTCAAATGAAAGTAACCCCAAAACTCAAAACCAAGACAAGGGGTTAAAGAATCTTGAACTATAACACTCTAAATCAAATAAAGCTTCCCTCTTTTTTGTTTCCAACAAGAAGAAGAATAAGAGTAAATGGAGATTTGGTGTCTTTTCCTTTTTGGGTGGCTAAATTGTGATTCTCTTTTCAATTTTCTAGAGAGTCCCTGCGTGATCATGTGGGAACTTTTGAACTGGAACGCTGCCATTGTTGTTGCCCGTGAAGGAAATTGACTTTCCTTCCCTTTTTGCCTTCTCTTTATTGTTGTACTGGATGAGTCCTCTTCAAATTTTCACCACACAAGTGTGTCAACATTTCACTACATACGATGCTTCCGTAGCTAGTATACAATTTTTGTGGCAACCATTTTCTTTCTTATAATTCTCATTTTTAAAGTATAGTGAGGTGACCTCAGCTCCATAGAAGAATATGTTAAAGTATAGTGGGTTTATTTGATTCATCAATATTTGGAATAATTAATAGTTTATGTTGGTCCTATTTTTCATTTTAATCCGTTTCAAAAAATATTTCGATAATTTTCTAATTTTATCTTTTTATGAGACATATAAAATCATAAAATTAAAAGACAATTTGATAAAGTGTATTGAAACAAATGAAGTATATGCACCAAAATTTATATTAGTAATACATCTTTTAATTGACTACGTAACAAATTGAAACAAATGAAATATATGCATCAAAATTTGTATTAGTGATACATCTTCTAATTGACTATGTAAACTTAACGCATGGTGTGATTGGCGATATTATGTAATACATGTATAAATAAGTTTTATGTGAGAATATATATATTATTTTGAATAGGATATAGAATGTGAAATAAAAATACTTATATTAACAATGCGGAATTACACTATTTAAAGATAAAAATACCCTTTTAAAGTTAGTCGGACATATGTAATGTATAATAATCTTATTATTATTATTAATTAGCATATAAACCTGTCTTTATTATTGCGTCTCCAATAAACAACCATTGTATTGTAAGTTACGTATAACAAGTATGTAAATCAAATGAGCTAAACAAAATATTTTAAATATTTGATTCAATATTGACCACTCACTAAAGGTGTCAAGATCCAAATTCAAAATATGTAATGACACCTATAAAATTGCACTAAGTGAACCATTTCAATCCTAAATTCAAATCAAACCAAATGAAGATATAATCTCAAAATATTCGTGAAACTTAAGAATGAAACAATTCTCATAATCTCGAACTAGTTAAGAAATATATTACAATATATTTGAATATAGGGTAAGAGTGTAAAAACGCGATCCAAAATAAGAGAATGGAAGCAGCTAGCTCCAATTATATTGAGCCACTCTCTGACTCTAACATGCATCAATACATGATATTGGCTCCATCACTTTGATAATAAAGCTCCAACAAAAATCAACTTTTCGTAAAATTAGTCAAACATGTATATATATATACACACATATATAGTGGCGGAGCCAGGATTTTTGTCAAGGGGTTCAAAATTTTAAGAAATAGACACACAAACTAAGCAAAGGGGGTTCAACATCTATTATATATAAATAAAAAAATATTTTTATTATATATAAATGGTATAATTTTTCTTCGAACGGAGTTCGAACCCCCTCATCCTAATGTGGCTCCGCCACTATATATATATCATAGAAGTGTTGTGCAGTATACCAAATAACTTTTAACACACTAAATGGAGGGGCTAGGTACATATCGGAAGTCATGTGTGATATTGACGGGCTTCAACCTTTGACAATGAAGATAGTTAAAATACAAATATTTAGTGAAAAGGATTTCAATCACAAACTACTAAGATGGTTAGAGTTATTTAAGGACTATATAGTTACACTATAAACTACTAGATGGTTAAAGTTGTTCAAGGACTAGCATTGGAGGTGAATTAAATTGAATTAAATCTAGTGATTTGGTTTAGTATTAGATTTGATTTGAGCTTTTATTGGAGTTAATAATTAATTAATATATATATATATGAACCTTCAATGAACTACTCAAAATTTCAAGTTTTAAATTTGTAATAATATGTTAAAAGATACTCCTTCTGTCTCATTTTAATTGTCATATGTACGAAAAATTCGAGACATAGAGTTGGAAGCTATATGTTTTTCTTTTCTTGAATTTGTTCAACCCTAACATGATTTTTGCTTTGACTTGAATATTGAAATGAGTTTGCATGTGTTGAAATTGATGTCGTAGATTCTCAAATCTTTCATTAGGTATAAAGGGAGAGATTAGATTATACCACACAACCAATCAAGCAAGAGGTTTCTTTGCTACTCAAAATTGAAAACACCAAGCAACTTGGATGCTTTGAATATAACTCTGTCACGATTTGAAATCTGAGTGTAATGGTACTCATCTAATCCACTAAGACGAGTCAGCCCAAGAATCCAAATAACTCAACAATAATAATAAAAGCAGAAGGAAACGAACTACAACCATCCCAAGGACTGGTATCACATGTGCAAGCCTCTAAATACAAAATACTCAAATAAAAAATAAGTCATAATGTCTAGTCCTCAAATAGAACAAAACATAGAACGGGATCCTCAAGGGTCTGCCGAAGAAATAAGTAGCTACCTTACAAGTAATCCAGAAACTTGATCCGACAAAAAAGAAGTCTAGCTGGATGGACGGGGCTCGCATCCTACAAAAATGTAGCAAGGGGTGAGCACTAAACAACTAGGTACTCAACAAAATGAAACTAACCTAAGGTAAAGCAATGAAGAACACAAGTAACTCCTTAAATCTCAACCATAATCTGTCGAACTACAACCCTGCACTCAGAAACGTCCCAGCACAATATAATATACATTTCACAATAAGTACAGTTATACTCATCACCTTGCACAATAACATAAGTATGTAAGTAGATTCAGTACTTACTTGAAATTAGGAATACAATAAGTATATAATCTCATAAATACTATACAACCAATATCAATCAGATAAAGTATGAGATGGAGTGTATGCCATGAAACATGAATAATGCGATGCAATGTTAAATAATCGTGATTCATGTCTGTCTTACGATACACATCCACTAATGAGATGAATGCCTCAATCGGAACCCATGGGGGCCACATATGGACCATGTATCGGTCGAAACCATTTCCGTTCGACAATAGCTTTCATACCTAGCCGGCTTTTCATTTCTTTTCTTTTTCACTAGCCGGAACTATTTTCCTTCGACTTTTCATCATCAATAGATCATCAAGCAGGCACATAATAATGACACATTAATTATGTTCAAGGAAATAGAGTATGCAAGATGTCCATATGTATCATGTATATCAATGATATAAATTGAATAATTCTCAAGTGTCTCAATATCACCATAGTATCAATACATCAATCACATCACAATATAAGCACCATCTCGCTATCAATATCAAACTATTCATAAGATCACATAGGGCACAAATCCATAGTTAATTTATAAGTCAATATATCACTATAATAATAATCATTCACTCCAAAATATCATGATCAAACCTACGATGACAACTTGAAAGCAACTTTCTAGAAAGCCTTTGCAATAACTTTTTGAGGCTTGCAATCAAATAAACAACTGCAAGTAGCTCAAATAGATTTTTTGCTAGTTGTATTTGAAAAGCTTTACAACAATTTTTTGAAAAGTCGTGCACAGTTTTTTTAATAATATAAATTTATGTTCTCTATTTGTTTTAGTTGTCATAATTTTCATTCTCGAAAAACACAATATGACAACTAAAAAATAAGCAAAAGAGTATTTTAGTTTATTTGTACATGAATTTAAAAGAAAGAGGAATTATTTCTCCTCCCAAAATTCTTTGACTACCTCACCTACTCCCTCCGTTCGGATTTACTTATCAAATTTTAACTTAATACATTATTAAAAAAATGATAATTGATATAGTGATTTACTATTCTACTCCTATTAACTTATAGGATCCCAAACATATACTCACTGTATTTTTCAAATATATTATCTACAACAACAATAACAACAACAACATACCCATTGGAATCCCACAAGTGGAGTCTGGAAAAGGTAGAATGTACGCAGACCTTACCACTACCTCATAGAAGTAAAAAGGTTGTTTCCTGGGAACTCTCGTCTCAAAAATCTTTAAGCAGAATAAACTAGATATGACAAAAAGTAAAACAAAGGGAACAGCAAGAAACGACTAATAACCAAAAAACACATGACAATATGTAAATATGATACAATTAACACATAAACAACAAATAATGACAACACATGTTATAAAACACTACTACTCCTCTACCCTACTATACCC
>DF357859.1:2555-39860 GCA_000787875.1 Solanum virginianum | reverse complement strand
GGGGGGGGGGGGGAATTAGTAGAATTTGACGAGGGTTCAATTGAAAGGCTTTCGTAAAAATTCTCGTATAGCAAATATTGATCTGCCAGGAGGTGGGTATTCTTGATAAAGAAATACTGAATAATAGGTTCTGCTCCTGCAGGCCTCTTAGATCACGTTTAATTATATAACTTTATTAGCCAACCGAGATAGCATCCCTTGGTTTATGTGCATTTTTATGACTTAATGTAAAACTTCCCCAGTTGCTCAGAATTGCAGTACAGATCGTTGTGTCATTTGCCCTTTAGCTTCTAATTTTAATCCTAGCATTTACACTTATCTAGCATATCACGATTATGTGACCATCCAAAATATATGGAGGATCACAAATTTGGTCCAGGATTGGCTAATTTTAGATTTTTTTTTCCGCTCTTTTAGATAAGACAGAAGATGCATCCATCTATGTATGATGACAATTCTGGTTCTGGAAGATTAAGATGCAGCCAGCGAGTTCTATCTGCGAAAGATAATCTGAAAAAGATGCGTGCACTGCAGTTTTCTGTGTCACCTTCAAGTTATCATTATGACGAGGATCAGGTCGATGGACCAACCAACTCTTCTGCAGAGTCGACAGTTGGTTTTTGGTGGAAGCAGCGCAGAAAGAAAATACCAGTTGGGCCTCAGTTTCAAGCAGATATTCCCGAATGGATTGAGGAGAGCTATGAAGGTGACTCTAAATGGCTGGGCACTAGAATCTGGCCACTAGACAAACGAGGGAAAAGAAGAACTTTAATTGACAGAGGTCCTATTGGGAAAGGAAGGCGAGATACCTGTGACTGCAAATCTCGAGGTTCTTATGACTGTGTCAAGTTTCATCTATCCGAGAAAAGGAGGAAGCTTAAGATTGATTTGGGATCAGCCTATTATCAGTGGAAATTTGACTCCATGGGTGAAGAAGTTTCACTTTCTTGGTCAAGAGAAGAAGAACGGAAATTTCAGGATATAGTGAAGTCGAACCCTTTGTCCGAGGAGAAGAGTTTCTGGAATGAGATTTTTGAGTTCTTTCGAAACAAAAGCAGGGAGTCTTTAGTAAGCTACTACTTTAATGTCTTCCTTCTACATCGCAGAGCCAACCAGAATAGGACTAATGCCAGTAATGTTGATAGTGATGATGATGAATCAGAATATGGACCTAGATTTGCTTGTTTTGGGCGGGATGCTAAGTTATCCATCTGTCGTTCCCCAAGGAAAAGCACATCTGGGTCGGAGGTAGTACATGAATCTTGATTGCTGTCGCGGCATTTCCCAGAACTGTGAATTGCCTGTGCTTTTGCTCTTCACCAAGTTATTTCTTTTACAACTGCAGAGACATGATCCCATCTTGGAATTTTACAATTTTGTGGGTCAGTGAATTTTGGTGGTTGGCCGGAGTTTCAAGGATATCGGTTTTTCTCTGTTTCTTCGCCTGCTCAGCTTCTCCTCGCCGTTTTGATCACAAACATGTGTATGAATGTTGCTTTTTATGCTTCCAAGTTCTTGAATTAGTGAAGTATTCAAAATTATGGAGGAACAAGTTACAAGGAACAGAGTTGTCTTTACAGCAAAACATTTTTGTGAGTTTGATGTACACATGCTGCTGCATTTTCTGATATCCTTATTGTTTAATGAGATCAAAACATTTCCAGTTAAAGGGTAAAATGAGAAGTTTTAAGTTGTGTTGAGGGTTGATTTCAAAAGACCTACTATTTCAACTCAAGGGGCAAGCCCGGTGCACTAAAGCTTTCACTATGCACAGAATCCGAGGAAAGATCCTGTATTGTACGCAATCTTACCTTGCATTTTTGCCAGCCTTACCTTGTGTTTCCAAGTTGTGGACTATAAAGACTCCTAAATTGTACCACTCGCACCTAACTCTCCCAAGTCGTAGACCACAAAGGCTCATAAGTTGCACCACGTACACCTAAGTCGTGGGTCATACAAACTCATTTATCTCAATCCATGAAATAGGCATGAAGCACATTGTGATAATTTCGAATATATACGATAAACTAATTAATTTATAGTAAATATAGTCATGTGTCATTTAGATTTTTTAAAAAAAAGTCAAAAAAAAAATATACGTGACTATACAATATATCTTACAGTAGTATGCCATTCAAAAAAAATCTACAATAGAGCCCAAATATATAGGGGATAAGTGAAGGATATTCGTCATTATAAATCATATCTTACACTAGTATGCATTAAAAAAGAATCTATATTTAAATCTTCTTGATATTTACGTTGTTCACTTAATTATCTAATAGACAAATGAAAAACACCAATTTTTTTCAAAATTGAAATTGAAAATGCCTAATTGGAGCAATGTTAAATTATTCCATCAAAATAGACACATACAAGACAAAATAAAGGCGAAAAAAGAAAAGAAAAATTAAAAAATTCCGACCTGCCGGATTCGAACCAGCGACCATCTTCCATGAAATAATCTTCAATAAATTCATACAACAATAACAAAATTGTTCATCAACTTTGCAAGCAGCTAGAAAAATTAAATTACAGCTTAAAAAGGTCACTCTACCAACTGAGCTAAGATCGGATTATGATCACTAACTAATAACCATTAATAAAAACAAACATTACTGTACTATATACCCCATTTTGCCAGCCCCTTTGAGTTTGAATCATGAAATTGCATCCAAATTATACTTTCAATTTTGTAAGTATTCATTATCTCATTTAAAATTTCATACATAATATACATATGTATAAAATTATATCTATGTTGACTTCTAAAAGTATACATAACCTTCTTTGACTTCTTCATATTTACTCATTCATATTTTGAATCATCTCACTAAAAAATTGACTCAGACACTACTTAGAGATGACAAAATTCAAACTACCACTCGGAGAATCATGCTTTATACTAGCATTTTAGATCTTAATTATCAAGCTTTAAAAATACTTGTACTTAGTGGACGAGGCGTGAGCCTAGCTTTAATAAAAAAGTATGATAATACAAAAAATGTTATCATAACATAATTTCTAGCATATTCTTACAAGTACAAACAATGCAATAATGTTAAAAGTTATCATGAGATATTTATGATTAGTATAATACGATCTGCGTACATTCTATCCTTGACTGGGTATGTTGTTGTTTATATGAGAGTTAAGCGTGTTTAGGTTGTAATTCAAGGAATTTAAGTTATTCAGAAAAGACAGCTTAGCCTTTTCTCACAACATCATCTTCCAACTTGAATTCCTTCCTAAAATCTCCTCTTGGAGACAGTTTATCGATAACAAGAGCACTCCAATATTTGCTGAGAAACAAATATCCTCAACTAATTCTTCGACGAAAAGTAAAACATACAGTATGTAAATAGAAGATTGCCACTGTTGATTGACCAACTCGCTGAAATCTTCAAAAAGTAATAGCAGAAAGCAATATTGAAAGTCAAAAGACGGAAAATTTGGGAAATACTACTAAGAGAACATTAGTCTGAACTCTGAAGTACTGTTTCGCACAACTACAAACTCTTTGAAAGCAAATGACAATATATCACCATCAAACATAGCCTGAGTTTGATCGCCAAAATGCCACATCCTTAGCTGACTTCTCTTTTGCTAGAAAAAGGACCTAAAATAACTACCATTGACGTAGGCAGGAGAAGCTAAAGACCACTTGACACCTTTACACAGCAAGCCCTACAAGAAAACAAAGTAATTAGTTATAATTCAAGCGATCAGGGAACTAAGTGAGGTAATTCTCTTTTTTCTCCAGAGAGTTTGGGGAAGGGGGAGGCAATTCTTCAAATAAGGTCTTCATGAATGTTTGGGAGATAATTAGAAGATGGTTTCTACAAACAAATACAGGATTCACCTAACCTCTAGAGTCTTAGAAGTCCAGCACAATTTATTGTGGTCTAGATGAAATACTGTGAAGCTTTAACAGTTTCTTGGGAAGCTTTAACAGTTTCTTGGGTAGTTGATCATTCCGAACTAACTTCAAATTCTTGTGCAAGATATTCTACAATCGATATTAGAATAACAACTTCTGCAGTACCACTCAAAAATTAACATTTCAGCGAGCCATCATAATAGGATATCGCAGTGCAGTAAATTTCACTCTGGTCTATCACATATGATTCAGACACTAAAACTTGGAAAAATACTTGAACAAGCCAATTATGCATAGTTCTAGTTAGTACATCAGCCATAAATATGTAACCAAAAAGTTGAAGAAAAATGAACCTAAGAACCCAGCATACCACAGAACTTCAGCTTACAAGAACAACGACCACCCCACCTCATTTTAATTGACCCGCTTATTTTCATGGAGATTAATAAAAAAATGTGTCATAAGTTACTACATTCGAGTTGTTTACATATATTTTATTTTAAAAAATATAATATTGACTGCAACGTGGAAACAGTACAAGTGGATAATACTTTTTCACGGTGAAAATTCAATTCAAACAAAGATGTTTTTTCACAGGATGGAAGAAAAATGGTAGGCCAAGGAAGCTAAGGACAAAGGGAGAACCTCAGTGTCTATGATATTTTCTCAATACCTCTTGTCTGTTCAAAACCTACATCACTATATATTAAAAACCAGAGCAATTTCCATCTGACACCTTCCAGATCCACCAAGAGACAACATCATAACAGTGCACCATCTGGATTTCAAGATTGACAAACTTAAATTCAACATAAAACAGTATCAAAAAAGTTCCTGTTTGGATGATATAAAATCACTACCTTCAGTGCAACAACCAAATGATCAGAGACGGGTGATCTTTCACAGAAGAAAAGCATTCATCCTATTTTGTGACTGTTGCACATATAGGCCATCTTCCATGAAATAATCTTCAATAAATTCATACAACAATAACAAAATTGTTCATCAACTTTGCAAGCAGCTAGAAAAATTAAATTACAGCTTAAAAAGGTCAAGCTTATTATGTCAATTATCCTAATCCAGACCAATTATCATGCAAGAAACTCACCATAGCATAATTACTGAAAACAAAATAGCCTCTAATCCAAGAAGTAGTATAATACTTAGCTCAAACTAGATTAAAGGAGCTGCATTTTCAGTTTGCATATTAATTGTATAGAATGAGCTTAGGCAAGCAATACAGAGCTATACTTGAAGATCGAAAATGAACTCGGTTAACAGTGACGTACCGATTCAACTACTGCTGCTGATTCTGCTGGTGAGGTGCATTTGGAGGGGGTGGCATTCCGGGGCGAGGAGGTCCAAATACTGGAACTTGCCCACCAGGAGGTGGTGGAGGCATCCCAGGGTGAGGTGGTCCACCAGGCATTCCTGGTCTTGGTGGCTGCGACCCTGGTGGTGGAGGACCTCTCATCATCTGTGGAGGTGGTGGCCCCATTGGCCTCTGACCAAACTGAGGCGGAAATGGTCCAGGTCCACCAGGCCTGAACTGTGGCGGTGGTGGCATAGGTGGACCACCAGGCCTTTGCATTTGCATTTGCATTGGCGGTGGAGGCACACCACCAGGTGGCCGAACCATAGCCGGAGGAGGCTGCTGCGGGTAATTAATCGGCGGACGAGAAATCTGTGGCTGCATCATCCCCGGTGCAGGCCCACCAACCCCACGAACAGGACCAGCAAGACCCGGCTGAGCTTGAACCATCGGACCCGTCGGAACCCCACGACCCGCAGCCCGACCCAACCCGGGTCCGGGAACAGCAGAAACACTCCCTGCAGTAGCTTTAACCCGAGAATCATCCGGAGGAGGAGGACCTTCAACAGTCATGGAAATTACTTCTTCACCCCTGAGAAGTAGAAGACCAAGCGTACGGCGATCTTCACGTTCTTCTTTAGAGCCTTTAGTAGGAGGAAGCTTACGAAACTCTTCACAATCGCCGAGTACAAGATTCATATGACGATCAAATGCCATGAACTTGCCGATAAATTGACGGCCATCTTGGATAGTAACACGCATACGGTAATTGATGTATTGAAGCATCTTAGAGCTCTTAGACATCGACATTGTGATTGAATCTCAAGCAAGAACGCCAATGGGGTTTAGGGTTTTGGGGCAGATCTCAGAAATTGGAGAAAGCGTTTGGGGAGGGAGTTAATTGAATAGGGTTTTGGAAATTAGGGCTTTTTTGGGGTCGTTTTGGATTTATGTTGAAAAGGGCGGGCCATTTTGTATTTTCATTTTCAAACTTTTTCCTCTCAAATAAGCTCACTCAATCGAGAATATTTATAAGATAAGTTATCCCATCATATATATGGGGTAATTTATCTTATTACTAAGGTAAAAATGGTGGGATAAATAGTTCTCTGAATAATATTCACGACTTTTTAAGAGTTCAAATCCATTTGACTATATTGTATTCACGGCTTATAAGTTATATAAATATCAACTCAGGTTGCAACAACAACAATATATTCCTTATATATCATTAAGTAAAATTTAAGAGGAGTAGAGTATATGTAAACGTGACCTTTACCTTAAAAGTAGAACGACTATTTTCAATAGACCTTCGATTCAAGATAAAAATAGTTTAGAAATATAACTCAAGTTATAGATCTCTCGAATTATCTACACTTTGTTTCATGAATGTAAATGCCATTCATTTTCAACAAATACTACCTTTGTTGTTGAGACAAGAATCTATCAAAAATCTTTCATACATCTAATAATCTCCGCACTGTATTCGTGAAATTATACATGATGTCCTATTGTATTATAGTTAGTTGTAAAAATATTGTTAATTATTTCATTAGTCAATGTTTTGCACAGTAAGGAGTCCAAAATTTCAGTGCACCACATGTCCAACAGCAAAAACAACATACGCAATGGAGTTTGTGGGGTCTAAAGAGGGTAAAATGTATGCAATACAACTGGATAGAAACATTTTTCTCTTTCCATGGACGCAGAATAATTGTGTACATTTACAACAAATCCAGAACAAAAAAGAGTTGTACAATGCAGCTCCAAAGAAATCACAACCTCAACTAAATGGATTACATATTCTCATTTCATCATCATAACATAACCCTATCACCATTAAGAATTACATACAGAACTAACTAATGCTGCACTTAATTACAGAGATAAAAGTGTTCCCTGACTAGGTTAGATCCATGTCAATAAATATTTCTCCGAATAACAGCTCACGAGTGCCGCGACAGGCAAGGTTACATAATAAGAAACTATGTGTTCTATACCATAGCAAGCAGATTTAGGAGGGGCTTATTGGCTAGTTCTTGCCCTTTTAAAGGCAGGATGAATGGCTTTATTGCTAGACTGTAGTTTGTCAATCTTCGCCATACCTTCCTTCATCCGGTTCAACACAATAGGTATGGCAGATGCATTACTTGTTATCTTCTGTTGAAGGAGCTGCACTTTCTCAGCTTCTTTCTGCACCTCTCCAGCTAAGGCGGCACCATGCCCTTCAATGTCTGTGACAGTGATTAAGATAATAATTACAAAGAAAATGAATCTGTAAATCCACAAGTTTACTGTACTATCAACACAAGGACGCCGATCTTTGCATTTCTGCATGCATTTTTCAAGACTTCCACTAATGACAAAGCTAAAACCTTAACGAGGAAATCTGTGATCAAAGTGCATTTAGCTCCTAAGCACTCTACATAATGTGTCACTAGCCTTGTAGCTCTCAAGCAAAAACAAATAAAAAAATTAAAAAAATCATTTTTTAAAGGTAAAGCAAAAGCAAGAACTCATATCAAACTGAAAGAGGATTGTGTGATTGCTGTTTCAGTTTATTACACTGAAGATCTCACGTTGAATAGTCAACAATTGTTCAACGGTTTGTAAGGTTCCAAATATATCTCAGGCTTAAACTTTCCATGGAATCATGACAAACTTTTTTAGGACTCTATCCTTGTAGGTGGAACCAGATAATTATCTTGGTTTCTGCTTCCTAGAGTTCTTCATATATTACATGAGATTATTTTCTTAGGGTCTGTGATTTTTACCAATACCCCTATAATACTGTTTCAGAATTTTGTCTCCAACTTAAACAGTTAACCAGGAAATCTTCTAGATTGGAAACACCTCGAGTTTGAAGGCAATAGGGGACAACTTCACCCTGTGAAATAGCTGAAGACCAAAAGAGAAATTTTCTGAAGGTACTGGTCCAAAAATAATTGAAAAGGAGAAAGGGTTTATCAATTGCAAGTACAATCAGGCACACGAACAAAAGCAAATCTGGAAATGCAGCCCCATTCCTGAAAATTTTAGAGACATTTATGAAGCTACTCCCTGTATTATCAAGAGGCACTAAAATAATGTAAGAATGCCTACTCCTAATATGAAGACTGTTTATTCAGAAACAAACCCTTCCTTCAACATTTATTAAAAGAGGAAAAAGGAAGAGGAAAGCTGATTACTCAATACAAATATTGTAGCAAGAAAACCTTATCTGCTTTCGCACTAAACTGCATTACGATGGAACTTGCTCATAAACCACATCGCAGACTTCTTGTTTCTTTTTTATTGTTATGTTTAAACTTCACATTAGTCTTAGCTTATATTGCTGGGGATGAGGGAGACAGGTTGTATTTTTACTAATTTCTGTTTTTCTAATCATTTTACTAGCAGTGTGCTTTGGTTCAGATCACTGCTTACTTATTTTACTGTTCCATTGTGTGTTCTACTGTTTGTTGATGTGATAGTGATCTAATTTTGCAGAGTGTTTCAATAAAAAGGTAATGCTCTTTTCTCAAGCATCATGAACTCAAGAACATGAGAAAAATGAAAAACTCATGTTCACATAATGGTTAAACTCGGAGGGTCAAGCTAAACACAAATTATCCTTCAGTATAGTTTCAATTAATAAGGCAATACTCTTTTTTCAATCGTTATGCACTCGAGAAAATGAGGATAATGGATAACTCATATTCACATAATGGCTTAACTCGAAGGGTCATGGCAAAACCCAAACTACCCTTCAGTGTAACTTCAATTAATAAGGCAATATTCCCTCCGTCCCATTTTATGTGCACCGTTTGACTTGGCGAGGTGTTAAGGAAAAAAGGAAGACTTTTCAAACTTGTGGTCTAAAATCATCCATAGATATTTGTGTGGTTGAAAATCATTTCATTAAGGATTAAAACAAAATTTTACAGTTAAATTGTTTATAATTCTAGTAAGGTGACATTCTTTTTGGGACGGACTAAGAAGGAAAAGGTGCCACATAAAATGGGATGGAAGGAGTACTATTTTTTCAATCATTATGAAATCAAGAAGATGAAGATAATGGAAAACTCATATTCGCATAATGGTTTTACTTGATTGATCAAGCTAAACCCAAACTACCATACAGCACACAACAATAGGCACACAGCAAAAGCAGGTTAACTAGCTTGGTCTGACATATCTAGCTAGCTAGAACCACACATAAGCCTTATGTACAAGACCATAGACAACATGAATGACTAGTTTGGTGGCTGCAGGCCTGCATCCTACAACAGAGTAGTAGATTTGACATGAGACAGCAAGAATAAGCTCACATCAATGGAAAGATCTATGACACCACCATAATTCATAGCACTGCAAGTTCACTCAAGCGTTGACCAATGCAAATAAGGACTAAGTGAACAGAGAAAGAAGTTCAAGTGTTAAGAACTGGACATCCTTTTTACCAAATTGTATGAGTTTGAAACACGAAATGGGTGCAAGTTAAAGTCCACAACAATGATGTCACCCCAAGTCTCCTCTCTACCTATGATCTCCTCAAAACTTAGAGTAGATGATTTACACAGCGATTTCTGGAATCGCAGGCATCGCTGATATACAAGTCTAACAATCTCCCCTGATTAGTAGCTTGTGTAATGAGGACATGCTGTCTGTGAATTTTAACTAAAAAGACATGGGTGTTTAGTTTATACAGAAATAGTATGGACAAATTTCTTTTTTTATAAGGTAGGATAGACAATTTCTTATCCTCAAGGAATTCAGGTAATGCACTATTCTCTATAATGTGCTTCTAAGACAGTTTGATAATTGTGTTCTTCTTGTATTGTGAATTTACTTCTATGTGTAAGAAATGGAGAAAAGTACCTAAAGTCTGACCTAGCAGTGCAGGTCAATGAAGCTGGTATAAAGACTAGAGGAGATTAGAGTTCCAATCCTAGCAGAAACAAAGAAGGTAGCTGATTTATTTCCATCTAACTAAGTGCGGGCAGAGCTAGCTGCATCAACAACAACATACCTAATGTAATCTCACAAAAGTGAGGTCTGGGAGAGTCAAGTGTATAGATCCACTACCTTGGAGATAGAGAGGTTGTTTCTAGACACTCAGCTCAAGGAAAATAGAGACCAAAGCAGCATATAGAAAGAAATGCAAAAATGGAAAAAGTCCTGGGCAAATACTAAAAGACAACTTACCAAATCATCCTAAACAATAGTCGTAAAACCCAACTCAAAGGACAAGAAACTACAAGAGAAATTCCATGACTAATAGTATAGAAGAAAAAGCAAACAACAACACTATCTATACGTAACCACTGAACTCTATACGTAATCCATTTCCAATTCAAAACAATTTTTCGTGTAATTAACAGTGTGAAGCTGAGAAGAACCCTAGAAACGTACCGGATGAATTGGAGGAGCCAGGTTGAGATTCGAGGGTATCAAAAACGGGCCTTTGAGCAGCAAGAATGGAATCGAGTGTAGTTTTAAGCTGAGCCGGAAGTGTATTTCTGTAATTCACAATTTTTTCAGCCATTTGGTTAACTTGCTGTTCCAGTTGTCGTATTTCTTCTTCCAGTTCTTGTATTCCTTCTTCCGTCTCCGACAAGTCGCCGTCGTCGCCTTGACCTAGGGTTTCTGCCTGCTGTGCTCCGATCGAAATGGGGTTTCTCGTTTCCATTACTTACTGAGCAGAGAGGGAAATAATGGAGCCACTCAAAATTTTGAAGGAAACAACCAAAACTTGAAAGAGCCAAAGACAGTTTGGAACTTTTTTTTTTTTTTTACCAAATAATTAATATAATTAAGTAGTTAAAGGGACACGTTAAAATTTTGATTGGATTATATGTAATAAAGAAGGAGGAATAGATAGCTCAATCAAGTAGCTGAATCATGTCGTTCAAGAGTTGTCTGCTTTAGCAACTTGGCTAGCCTCTTATTATATTATACTACTAATTATTTGATTGGTAGGTATAGAATTTTATATATTATTATGGTATTTGATTGAGATTTATCAATTTTATTAATAAGAGTGGATGTTTGATTCTTCGATTCGATTTTATTAAATTATGAGTTAATTCTTTTGTATTCAATTTTTTTTAAAATGTGCATTGAATATCCGACTAAATATTTCGGTTTGATTCAATTTTTTTAAACTTGATCTGATTTAATTTGATATTTTAAAATAATTTTTTGTGTAAACAAAAAATAAAATTATTAAAACGTTTAACTAAACATAAAAGTTGAAAGACTTGAAATAATCAAATCGATATATTAAAATTTCCAAATTGAGAAGTAAGAATTTGTCAAGCATTTGAATTATTAATATAAATATATTGTAAGAAAAAAGCGGGTCAACCAAGTCTGGGTGGTGTAGTTAGTTATCACGCTAGTCTCACACACTAGAGGTCCCCGGTTCGAACCCGGGCTCAGACATTTTTAAGACCATAACTTTATGTTATGTCAAAATTCTTATTTCTCGATCTAACTTGGACTAATCCTTTAGCAAGTAAGAAATCTGTGCAAAAGATTATCATACAACAACGCGTTATATTTTTCTAGAATAAATACTTTCTACCAAAGCTATATTTACATATATGGAAATAGAAGTAAGTATTCCCCTGTTTTCTCCAGGTATTGAAACAACATTCATGTATGGGACATTCCCTCTTTATGTACAGTTTGCTGAAGTCATGATAGAGAAGACTTCAGTCTTTTGTTTAAGGCGTATTTCCTAATCATCCTATGATGTTGGCCAACCATTTGAAGAGTGTTCACTAAAACATATGTTTCGTTTGCTGTTTAATATTTCTTGAATCTTCTTTTCGTTTGCCATAGCTTCGTGGATGTTGTCGTGAACACGCTGACAGAGCTCATCAAGTGCAAGCATTGGAAATGGCTCCTCTATAAGGACACCAACCTGCAAAAATGAACATCCTCTTCTGGTCAAATATGAATTAACTAACTGTCGTTTATCTTACTTTCTTTTTTAGTCCATTTAAAAAGGAACACAAATCCCTTTTGTTGCAACTCTTCAATTTCAACTTTCCACGTGACAGGTTAAAACCACAAAGAATAAACAACATTTTACTTTCTTAGACTCCATGCCAAATCAAAACAAAACAAATTGGAAGGGAGGGATTAGTCATCATCTATACTCCTCATCCACAAAGCTAGCTGAGAGCCTGAGACGGCTGTATAGGACAGCACCAACGAATTGCAAATCTTTTGTTTCATCTAGGGAGAGATACAATGACCAATGTTACAGTATCATGAAGCTTGGAACCTCGGACCATTTATCAGATAACAACAACAACATTACCAGTGTAATCCTATTAGTGGGGTCTGGGGATGTAGGATATACACAGACATATCAAATACTTTATGTAGATTCGAGATGACGCTAGCTGGAAAACCCCACCTATTGAAACTTAAGAGAAACTATAATATGTTCAATTTTTCTTTTTTCCTTCTTCAGCTATCATATTGACTTGTATGGTACGCCAAGTCGTAACATTTTGATAGAGCATTGCCTTCAATCAAATTGATCTCTACTGGATGAAATAATTAAATGATGAAGTATTTGTTCTTCTGGGTAGAGTATAGACAGAAAGCTTGGAAAAATGAGGAGAAGAAAATAAAATCTGACCTCTTCGATGCAGAATAAGGAAGCAGCACTTATGAAAGTAGCTGGTACCACAATCCAGTGGCAATCATCCCAAAGTATTATAGGAAGAGTTAGATGCCAAAGGACTAAGAATCTTGACGTCAACCGAGTGTATGAAAGGGGAATAGGTATGCCCAAGAGTTGTTCACATATACCAATACCTTCATGGAAACAAGAAATCTTTGATTCCTGCAATTTTAAAACCACAAGTCATCCGAAATTATTCATAAGGTTTAAATCTTAAGGGAAGTACAGAAACCACAGAATATCTTTATTCGACAATCCATCAATAAAGGTAATTTGATGAAAGCAGATATTTCTATGGATTGTTATTTTACATTGATCTTCGAAAAAACCAAAAGGAAAAAGTTTGAAACAGAAATAAAAGATGTAGCCACTGGAGACTATTCTACAGCGTAAAAAAGAAAAAAGGGAATAAATTCCTTGAAGAAGAATTACCAGCTGACTCAGCTTCGTCCCGTCCAAGTTTAATGACTGAAGGCTCTGAGAGATGAACCCAATGATGCAACGAGGGCGATGCTTAGAACTAATAACTAATTCTAGATCATCAGCCTCAAGTAAGTTTCTGAGATCACTTGCTATATCCGAGTCATATACAATGTGGCACTGCACAGAAGTACTGCATCTTAGTGGTTAATGCTATGCAAGAGGCAAGGAGGGAGCATTTTCCCTTTGCTTATCGTAGAAAATGTATTTTGCTTTTAAGTAAGTCGCGTATGTACAATACGACTTATTAGTCAGCATGCAATGAGATAGAAGTACCATATGTTCTATGTTTAAAATGTAAAATAAGGATTTGAAGCTTCTATGATCTTAAGGTCATTTCAGTTAAAACCTCAACAACAATACTGTAATTGAAGGCCTATTGATGCAGTTTTGAGAAACTTCCTTCTAAAATTATGATCGAACAATGAACAAAAAGGAAGAATATACATGGCCATTGCGCCCAAGGGTGTGCTTTAGTGGTCAAAATGAATTAGGTTGAGAACCATGAGGTCTTAGGTTCAAATTCTAGTAGAGATAAAAACACTAGGTGATTTCTTCCCATCTACCCTAGCCTTGGTGGGTAGAGTTACTTAGTACCAGGTGGCAGGTATCCCATGGAATTAGTTAAAGTGCACGCAAGCATAAAAGGATAACGTTAACCATATCTGCCGAAATGGTTCATTGACGAACGCCCTTAGGTAGGCCACTGATCTAAGGCAATGAGGAGAATCTAAGCAGCTCAATTAGTTGGCTACCTACAATTTCATCTTATTGGTGAGAGTTCGATTCTCACCTTGTAATTCCTTCCCCGGTTTCCCTTTCTCCTACCTCCAATATCTATTTTTATTCTTTTAATAAAGATTATAGTGAGCCAAACTGATCAACTACATCAACATATATACCTTCAGGGCAACTGGAAATGCCATGATATACTGCAAAAGGGCTCGTTTAAGCACATCATCCCTCTTATCAACACAAGCAATCACCTGCCTAGCAAAATCATTAGTTCCAGCAATCACATTAGTCCAAGCCTTCTTCCCTGCTTCGAACCTCGAGTAAGACGCCTCTGTCCTAAACACCAATAAAAGTGCCAGCGCTGGAGCTGTCAACTGATATGGCTGTGGACTAGCTCTCAGTATAGGGAAAAACTCAGGCAACCAATGCAATGAAACAGCTGAATTATAACAAGCAATCACAAAAGCAAATGAAGTAAAAGCTATCACCGGAGGAATCAACGACAGAACAACCCGCGAGTTCAAGCTCGAAAACAAATGCCTAACATGCCTTAAAGAACTTCTATGCTGTACCCAAGTTTCATGCTTGTATAAAGATCTCTTTTTTCTCATACCCCCTTCTTGAATTTTGTCAGCCCAATCGGGTACTACGCGTAAAATCTCGATAAGGGTAGAAACTAGATTTGGATTCTGTGGGGTTCTTGAAGGTTGGGAGGAACAGAGGACTCTAAAAGTGAGCTTCTTGTAGCTAACTAATGGTTGTTTATGTGATGTTGAAGGTTTCTTGAGGGTAAAATGGGAAGAAAAAGATGCATTTGTTGGAGATTGAATGGTGAAGAGGCTTCTTGGATTTGTCATTGATGGGAATTAGGGTTAGGGTTTGGAGGAAGGTGACAACATGGGAGATATTTGAAACAAGTAAAGTGAAGAATACTGTTAAGAAGAGAACAGAGTGGATTAGGTGGTTGGTGACAGTTAATTTGTGAATCTCCTTTTTTCCACTTAGGAATAAAATAAATAAAAAGGAAATGCTGGTGTCACAACAAGGTGAGTCAAGGTTATTGACTCATGATTAGTCAACTTATGACCCTATTTCACCAACAATTTATGCCATCTTCAACATTTACCTATGGCTCAGGGGGCATTTGTAACACCCCACTATTTTTTTTAACTTAGATAAGTCCAAAAAGTCCAAGAGCTGAATCTGATTTTTCATTAGATGGGCATCTACGAACCACATCTATGGCTCGTAGATGATTTTATGGACCACAGATGAAGGCCCGTTGGTTTCTTCAACACTTGGTGAATTTTTGAATTATGAAAACTATGTTTACGAGTTTATTATACGAGTCGTATAAATATCTATGAGTCATGAATCAAGTCGTAGAGTTGAGTTCACATTCAGTAGCTACTAGAATGTACACAAGGTTCTACAAAAAGGTCTTCACGACCCATGAAATATTCTACAAATCATAGAGGAGTTCACATTTATTGAGATCTTAAAATTTTTTCAAGTGTTGGACTAATCCACGAAGGGGTTATAAAACCTATCGACTGATTTACGACCCATAGACTTGGATTTGTAGATCAACTTCTGAGAGCTCTAAATCCTTTTTGATTTCCATGATAGATTTGTACGACTCGTAGAACCTTAGACATAGATCCAAATCAAATTTGTCCCCAGGTTCTAGAAAAGAAAGTCTACAAGTTGTAGACTAAACCACAATTTGTAGATAGATTTTGCGGTTCACTTCGACAATTTTAATAAAAGATTTTTTTCATCTTTTTTTTTTTGTCTTTTTTAATTCAAAACAATAATGTTTTGAGGTTATTTTGAGCCTCTTAATGATATCACATGACCCTTTTCTCCCAATTACACTTAGAACCTTTTATGAGCAAGAGGAGAATAGAAAAGACTAGGGTTTCAAGTATTCAATAATTATTCTTCAAGATTCAATTTGTTCTCCAATTGTTAGGTATGTAAGATTAACACAACGTTGGACTGAGTCCATTCATGTGCCGTTTTCACTTCTACTGATTCAAGTTGAGTTTAAGTTTGAGTTTAGGTTCCTATTCTTGAATCGAATTCCTAAGTCATTTAATATCTTATTGAGTTTCTTGTATTTATTGAATTATATATTGATGTTGTTCACGAAATGAGTAATTGATTTGAGATGTATGTTCATGCTTCATTCACAAGAGCGTATTGATTAATTTGCATTAAAAGTCTTATGCACGAACTGAACTTGAAAGTACTAATTGTAATTGTTTTGAATGGGATTGAGTTTAGAGCATGAGTTGAGTCGAAATAGTCATTAGATTTCACCTATTTTCTAACATGATTATTTTGAATCCAAATAATTATTTTTGAGGAATACGAAAGAGTCTGAAAAGTATGATTTAATTAAAAAAGTTGCATTAATGATTGATTTGAGTTGAGTTGACCTAAGTTGAAAGTCTAATAAGACTAAATGAGATGAATTGATGAGTTGATTTGATTGAGCATCTTAGCATATAGAGTCTTTGGGTACATCATTGAGCATCGACTTGAGGTAAGAGTAAATAACAACTCAAACTCCATGAACTACATAGTCAGTGTAAGATAGAAGTTATGCCTCTTTTGTCCCAAAAGAAAACTTTGTTTGATTTTGAATCCAATGAGGTTGATCGTCTCTTACCCCTATAAAGTATTCGATGGATGCATCAATAGTAGTGCAAAAACCGTTGTATCATCACTAGCTCATAAGTAATGATTGTTGGTTAGAGATACTCTCATTTAATGATTGGATTGATTTCATTGAGTTGCATATTATTAAGTCTATTTTTAAAGCATATCTTCTTCTTAAACTTGTATGCTTTACTGAGTTGAGTTCCTTGATTATGTCCTTTCCTATTTCATTTATTTTACATACCGTACATTCTATATACTGACTTCATTTGGTGTTGTATCATTTTATGATACAGATACAAGTGCTAGGGTCCTCAACATGCTCTTCGTTAACAATCAACTTCATTTCAGAGGTAGAGGTAGAGGTGAGACCTTCTTACATCCAAAGGAATCATTGTTATTTTTCTTCTTAGAGTTGAGCATTCTATTTTATTTTGAAGTCACCATGGACCTGTTAATGACACCATCTAAATAGTTGATAGAGGTTTCATAGACATATATTGAGTAAATTGAAATTGTTATCTAGAAATTCTTCTTAGATATTGCATGTTTAGACAACTTAACTCGTCTCTATTGTATTAACTGATCACTTTAACTTAAAAATATTCATCTAGACATCTTTAAAATTTATGTATCACATTAATTTTGAATAATAAAAAATAAAGTAAAAATAAATTAAGATGCCCTGAAGTGCATTCTCGAAATTAAAATATTAATTATCAAATAACATAACATAAAATAAAAGATGTCTGTTCTATGTAGAACTAGTGACATTTGCTCAAAGGAAAGAAAAAGACCTACACTGCCCAGCGCCAAGATTCAGTGTATTTGGGGTTCTTCCATCGCTACAGAGTAAAGTGGAAAGGAAATCCATGGAAGCCCCTAAAACTGCGCCACCCCAAAGCCAAAATCTGCCTCCTCCTTCTCAACCACCCATGAACAGGAAGAGGCCACTTGATACCTCCAAGTCCCTAAATTCCCCTTACTACAAGATGAGACTCATTATTAAAGATCTTCGACCCCATGTTATTGAGGTACACTTGTAAAAATTGACTTGCTTTTGACTGTTCTTGTTATTATCGCTTGTGGGTGTCCTTCATTTTGTGGGGTTTTCAGTAAAATTGACTTTGTTTGGACTGCTTTTGTTATTATTGCTCAGTTCTGGTTTTGCTGATTAGATTCCATTTATAAAGGTCCACAGTTCTTGTTCAGTGCTGGAGTTCAATTTTCTATTTTGATTTCTTTTCTTCATTTTAAAGTAGTTTTCTTGTTCCTATGAAGGCAAAGATTTGACATTTATCATACTAGAGATTTTGGGTTGTCTAAACAATTTTGGTGCAAATTATCCATGTATTAGCTGGCTGTTGAAGGAAACTAATGTAGCAGCAGTAATGGTTTTGGTTTATGCAATACCATTTGCTAGTATTAGATATACTCTCTATAAAAGTTGGAGAGTTGGGGGTTGGAATATGTTTCTACCGGTTAGGAGGTGCATTCGCCCCTGGTTTCTTGGGTGGATGTAGAGGTTAAGAAGGTATTAAAATTCAGTATGGCTTAAGCAGGTTAGGTGTTTCGGTGAATATCATTTCACTGTATTAGCTTAAGGAGATCTGTTGAAGAGATTCCTGTTAGTTTGTGCAAATGCAGTACACAATGGCATTTTTCACTTACCTAACAAGTACTTGAGAAGCCACATCCCCATCTCTCTGCAAATATAACGTCCTTGTAAAAGTAAGTCCATAACTTGGCACGCTTCAGCTAACTGTTTTACCATTTACTCTGCGTGTGTCACCCATGACCAACTCTGTCAAATACTTGACTTCTTTATTTAGAACCTGGTGATGCTTACTTGTCCAAGATCAGACCATTCAGCGTTGAAAACCTAAAGGTATATTGTAGGAAAATGCTTTTCTCTTTTCTAAATGACTAGATGCAAGTTCACTGACACTCTTTCTCCTTAAGCATGTACACTCTTTCTTCTCATTTATCGAAATTGTTTCAATAACAAGAGCTATTTAATATTAAATTCAAAAAGTTCTTTTTTTTTATTTTTTATTTTTAAGAAACGGCTATTTCTGGAAAGAGCATAGTGTTGCTTTTCGAAAGCCACTTCCTTTCGCACTCGAACCCCAGGTGCTCCTCTACCTCTCCCTAGCGTCATCCTCTCCACCTTATTTATCCTTTGACCATCTGCTGTCAACTTTTCAAACTTAAAGGGAACAACTACGGGAAGGCATCTTTAAGAATAGTGGAGCCAATCCATTTGTATTTCAAGAATAGAAGATGAGCTCCATTTCCCACTTTGAACGAAACTTGAGAAAGAATTCATCCCACAATCTTGTGATATCTTTGCACAATGCAGACCCATAAGGAGTTAAGACTGAGTTGGAGCCAATGGCTAGTGCGGCCATATTCAGGTTGGAGAATCTCCTTCCAAAGACCAGCATCATCTTGATTAAATCTCCAATGCCATTTCATTGACATACATTTGTTGTGTACTGCTAAATCTTTTATGCCAAGACCACCTAGGTGCTGTGAAAGAGTTACTCCCTCCATCTCATTTTATGTAACACTATTTGACTTGGCATGGTGTTTAAAACGAAAAGGAGAACTTTTGAAATTTGTGGTCTAAAATAATCCTTAGATATTTGTGTGGTCATAAATCATTTCATTAAGAGTAAAAAGAGGAATTTTAAAGTTACAATATTTCTAATTGTAGTGAGGTGACGTTCTGTTTAGGACGAACCAAAAAAGAAAAGTTGCTTCATAAAACGGGATAGAAGGAGTACTTTGGACCACTTGACTAGATGAAATTTATGACTTTCACTATTAAATTCCCCAAAAAAAACCTTCACTTGTCGAGTTTATATTGAACCTTTGTTGGTTTTCAGAACAAAGACATGTAATAAGTTGGAATACTATCAAGAACACTATTGATAAGTGTTACTCTATCACCAATAGAAAGGTATTGTTGTTGTCAGGAGGTCGATCTTTTCTAAAACTTTTCAATGACCACATCCCAAATCTCTACTTATCTGTGACTAGCACAGGGAGTCCTAGATGGGTAATGGGAAAAGTGCCAACGCTAATACATAATGCTGGCAAGAATCTCCAGATCTGGGGACATATTGACAGGGTAGATAATGCTTTTAGACATGTTAGTGTGGAGCTCAGATAAGGCTTCAAAGATCATAAGGGTGAAATTGAGATACCCCACTTGAGACTCTTCAGCACTACAGAAAATAAGACTGTCATCAACAAAGAGAAGATGAAAGCCTTGACCTTTCCTTGTTCTACCATTCAATCTTGGAGATTGAAGAACATCACTCTATGTAGTGACAAAGGCAAGATCTCCATATGTTGATAGGTACCTGAGAGAAACAAGGACAGTAAGACCAGGGCTGTTAACCATTTCAAAACCATCAATCCATTGCAATTGCTTTTCCTTTTCCAACATGCTGCTGAGACCCTCTATGGTCAGAATGAAGAGAAAAGGAGATAGGGGGTCACATTGCTTTATCCCTCTCAAAGGGGAAAAGAATCCTGCGGGGCTTCTGTTGACCAGAACATAATATATAACTGTGGAAAAGCTATATGGAATCCATTTGATCCTTTTTTCACCAACCCATTTGCCTTAGGAATGAAGTGTGTTATTGCCAATTGAGCTTGTCAAAAGCCTTCTCTAAATCCAGCTTAAATAAGAGACCAGGGACACTACTTTTTTGTCTCCAATCCAATACTTTGTTTGCTATTAGGGCTGCATCAGTGATTTCTGCCTCTTATAAAAACATTCTGATAACTTGAGACCTATCTCTCTACCACTTTTTTCAATCTTTCAGTTAGCACCGTTGCCACCACCTTGTAGACACTACAATAGGACTGATAGGTCTAAAGTCTTTTAAGTTCTATATCACATTTTGTTTTAGGGATAAGGGCAATAAAAGAAGCATTGAATGACTTAATCCTGTGGCGATTGCTGTGAAAATGATGAAAGGTACGCATAAGGTCCTATCTAATAGTGTCCCAAGAAATCTGATAGATGGCCACTGTGATGCCATCTGGTCCGGGACTCTTGTCAGGGGCACAAGAGTTGAGAGCACTCAACACTTCCTCTTCTTCAGAAGGTTGTTCAATAGCCATCCTATCATCTTAGTTCAGACAACCCAAGCCTTTAAAGGTTACTGTAGGAATCCAAGCTTCATCTTCGCTATAGTACTTCTAATAGAAGTCAGGAACAACCTCTTTTACTTGTACTTTGTCATTAATAGTGATCTCCCCCACCTTCAACCTATCAATACAGTCGTATTTCCTATGAATGTTAGAAACCCTTTCGAAGTATTTAGTATTTCTGTCCCCTTCTTTGAACCATAGGCACTGATTTCTGTCTCCCAAGATGTTCCCTCAGCCTTAGCTAAATGTTGGATCTCTATTTTTAATTGCAATCGTTTTTTCTTTTAGGCTCGAGTCTATACACTCCTTTCGGTGGCCTCTTGAAGAACTAAAATCTCTACCAAAGCTTTTTTCAGTTTGGGTAGAAACTTTGCTGAAAACCTCCCTGTTCCATGTAATTAAATCCCTCTTCAAAGATTTCAACTTTTGTGAGTGCATGAAATCCCGGGAGCCATTAACCATGTAGCTTTGCCACCATTGTTTTACCAAGTTAGTAAATCCTTCCTGGTGGAGCCACATATTCTGAAGTTTAAAATTAGAAGGTTCATTTGACCAGTCACCACTCTCTAAAGAGATGGATTTATAATCCAAAATAACCTTGAGGAGAGCCAATTGAGCATCAGTCCACTCCGAAGAAATCAAGAATCTATCAATTCTAGAGGCTTGTAGTGAGTTTTCCCCCTAGTCTAGGTATAGAAGGGGCCCTTTGCAATGATAAATCAACTAAGCTCCCCAGACCCCACTTGTGGGATTCACTAGGTATGTAGTTGTTGTATTTCATGGCCCTAGATCTTCTCACACAATTGAATCTTTCACTTTCAAATCAACCGACATTAAAATCTCTTCCGATGACCCAACTTTCATTCCAAAGACCCCTTACACCGGCTAATTCATTCCAGAAATCATCCCTTTCCCAGTTAGTGTGTGTCCCATAGACACAAGTAAAGCAGAATCTGAAATCAGTTTGAACACCTTCCATCATAGCCGACATGGTGGGTTGCCCCTGATGTGCATCAATACTACTCCATTGTCTTTTATCCCATAATATAATTATGCCCCCTCTATTGCTGCTGACTTTCAGTTCAACCCATTCAACCACTCTTGAACCTCATAACTGTCTAGCTATCCACAGAACATCCTTCTATCTTAGTTTCATGCAAACATAGAATGTCTGGCTTCCACTTATGGATAAGAGAATTGATGCTGCTTCTCCGCTCGTGTCATTGTGCCCCTTACATTCCAGCTAATCATCTTCTATTTCATTCGGAGAAGGCTTTGAGTTGCCTGCCCCTGCTGGATCCTTCACATCTGTCATATGTAATAGTGCAAATCAATTGCTTTGCCTTTGTTTCTCTCTTTATTCAGTTTCTTAACCTCACTCATTCTCCCCTTCTGCTGTTGCATTTGAGATTGCCTTTTCTGCTCCATATGCAGAATCATATTGAGAATTTCATGTTCGAAACCTAAAGAGTTCACCCCAAAAGCCTAACATGCTTTAGACGAGGCAATTTTAGTTCAATGCGATGTCTTAACTTCGGCTGGAGTATGAATCGCCTGGTGTGTATCTCGATTATAACCATCCCATGTAAAACGCAAAGTATCACTGCCAGATGAAAAGGAAAAATCAGAACCCTGGGAATTGGGAAAGTGAGATTCTAGGTACAAAGAAGGGAGAGTGAAAAGTGATAGCGATTGCATGTACTCTGCTTCATCATCTGCATCGTCGTTTTCACCATATAACCATGATCAGCTTTAATAAGAGTCGGCAAGTCCTCATTGATGGACCATAGAAAAAGTTTCTGCTGGGCCCTTCCCTGTTGTGGATAAAGTGGGGGTTTCCTGATAGAGAGATTGGACCAGCCCTATTGAATACCACTCAGGCATTTGTGACCTTGCCTTAATAAAATGAGCTTTATTGCTTTTCTTTCTTTCAGAATAATATAAGTGGTCCACTCTGGGCTGAAGTGGACTGCTAAGTCTAACTAAAGTCTATAGCTATCTGTGCCTCATAAAATGTGACTGTGAGCATTTTTATCAGATGAAATTTAAGTTCCATTCTATCTCAATCATTGCGATGAAGAAAATTCTTTCACCAATAATTCTAGTACAGTTCCACCCATATACATTGTCAACCATGAAAGTCAACCGCAATCATGCTAACCCGGCCAACAAATTCATCCTTAAGAAAAGCATGGAAATAGTTGTCTTTAGTTATTTCCGTAGAATAGAGATTCATAGACAAGGAAGCCATTGTTGATTTTCTTTCGGTGAGACTAAAGTTGACATAATTTGAGTAAACATGAGATGGCAAGATGTGAGGAAATGAAGACAAAGATGGAGAGATCTGGAAAGAAAGAAACAAGTGAGGAGAAAGAGTAAGAGAAGAAATGATTAAGTATAATTAATATAATGTCCATTTGTAAGATGGCACCTGCATATCTTAGTTTTCAACATTTGTTGGCGTCTCTGGCATGCTACCTCTTAGGGTGTAGTTATCTCAACCCAAAATTTCTTAAGCTAAGTAATTGATACCTAATTACCCCAAATCAAGTATACCCATTATCTAATCAATTTAAGCATGAAAAATAACGACTGAAGGAAATTAACGCAGCGGAATAATATAAATCTAAACATAGCTTTGTGAAGCATAAGCATCTACAACCCTAGACGTGCTAAGGCTGAACTTATACATACAATACTATCATGGTAACATATATAGGGTAATCATGACACATGCCCACATCATAATAACTTTCTAGAATAATTGAAAAAAACATAAATAAAGACACCAGAGGGAGTATATGATTGGTTCACCACTGTCTGATTGCATCAACCTTGTTGTCCTCTAGGCGGCCCTCCTGATTTAGTGGATATATATGCATTTAAGTAGAAAGCAAGAAGGTTGCATATAAATCCAGTTGGTTTTTTGTTAGCCAGGTCCAACTTAAACCTGAACTTGATTTGCAAGTCAACTTTTTGTTAGTGGAATCAGTTGTTTGGTCTTATATTGTGGTCTATAAATCCAGTCAAAACCATTTCTGCAAAAATGGCTTCTTTTTGATAGCTTGTCAAACTTAACTCTGACTCCCTTAAGTAAATAACTCCATCGCTGATGAGTGGCAGTGAGAATAACTATCTGCAGGGACTAATTACCTCATAGCCGGTACATGTGTGACAAATGCACTGAGGGTCGCCCTTGTCTTGAGCTAAGAACAGTAAATGGTTTCAAATTGCTAATTTGATGTGAGATATTTTACCAAAATAAGGGGAATGTTACGTGTAAAAATGAATATGATGTCAAGTACAATTTGTTATATATTTATTTTCTCATATCCTTCTCAAGGTAGGGGTAAGGTCTGCATATACACTACCCTTCCTAGATCCCGTGAAGTACAAAGGTTCCTTGAACAGTTGAAAGTACTTTACTTTAGTCCTAGTACTGTAAGACGTGACTTCAGGAGCGAATTTCCAGAGGGGAAGACTTTATTTACTTCCTCCACATTGCTTATGTAAGAATTAGTAGGAAGAAAGGAGCATTCAGCCACTTGACTGTAAGGAAATGAATTTGAAAATAAAAGAAGTAATTTCGTATGTAAAGATATGTGTTTTTGGATTTAGATCAAAACGGAATCCCCGAAAACCAGGCTGGAGTTGTTCTGCTTCAATAGTGGGGTTACATTGGGTTTATTGTTGTATTTATTTTCTCATATATTATTTTTGTCAACGTCTTAAAGTTCTCAGAATTCATTTTTCCTATTAAGTAAAAAGAAGAAAAAGTTCTCAAGATTCGTTTTAAAATGATGAGACCTAATGCAGTGTAAATGATAATCAAACATCTGGGGAGTATTATCCATTAGCACCAAATAACACTGGGAAGAATGTTGTATGGGGCAATCAATGACCAAAATCTCACTGTTCTCTTTCCTTCATGAATGTTAATTCCTTGTAGAATTGGATGTGACAGGGTCTTACTTTTGTTTGTCATCTTGAAGGTTCTCCGCACTCCGGACTTCCGCAATTGCAAGGCTGCTACTGAAATTCGTCAACGTAAGTTTCCTATCAAATTCATTCTTTATGGTCTTTTCATTTAAAAAGTTGTCATAAAGTCAGTATATCACCAAGCTAGTAGCAATCTTAAGCCGATTATGCACATGTTAGCATGTTCTCTTGTTCCTGTTTTGCTGATACCAATTTGATGCATCATGTGAAAGTTCTGAAGTCAGTAAGAAATGCACGGCTGTTTGCAGCATTCTCTTCTAGGTTACAATCACTTGTGAAAAAAGTAGTTTTACTAGAACCTAGTTGGTTGTAGATGGTTAAACACCTACTTTACAATAATTTACGTAGCAGCAGCTTTCAGCTATCCGTATAGGAATGCTTGGATTTTTGTGTTTGTAAGATAAACTGATCCAGTAATCTATGTAAGAACTTGTATTCAGTGTGATCCACTTTCGCTGGCACCTGGAAGTATCATACTTGAACTATGTTTAAATGTCATTAGCATGATCTGCACAAGACATACTTGTACTACTTTGCATGGTCAGGCTTTCTCACCGCGAGTTCTCTTTTAGCTATAGCTATCCGATTGCCCATGTATATAGTAATCTGTTCTTATTGGAATCATGCATTTGTTGCCTCTTAATTTTTTGTTGTCAAACTATGATCAAGATTTTCAAGAACACAATCAGCATGTAATATCAGACATGATCCTTATTCTGTGCTCGTAAATGTGCAGAGTTGAATCTCCTGATGGATCTTTACAAGGAGGTGATGGAAGAAACAATAAACCCAGAGGCGGCTAAGGATGTACCCGGAGGTCAGAATTCTTCAGTAGATATCAAGGATGGAGAAAAGCCTAGTGAGCAACAGAAAGACATGAAACCTCCTCCAGAAAGTGGGGCATTGGCGAAGCCTGAAGGGAATTTATCTGAGAAACAGCAAGCTGAAGATGATATGGTCCAAGGGACGGGTACATATGTCGTTGGAGGTTCAGCATTTGGCTGGAACTTTATAACATACAACAGCGGGAAGGCCATCTATTATGGACGAAGCAAAGAGTCCTTCCGCGCAGCATATGTTAAATCTCAATGAAGTTCAGAAAGTTCACTTTGACTCTCTATTTTAGGGATTAGAATGACTTGATGTGTGTGTACTATAATAGATTCAGATATTTGGTTAGTCCCACAACTTTTCCACCCTCCTCTATCTTGTATGTATTGAATGTCGAGTATAACTACTGGATTTTGAAATTTCAACCAGGATCCACCTATGTACTATTCAAATTCAAATTTCTGTCAAACTGTATGAATGCAATTAAGCGTGGAGGCTTCGTAGAGCAACCATTACGGCCATTGGTAGGGATGACAATGAGGCAGGGTAGGATGGGTCGAGTTGAGAAAGATGTGAGCCTTCAACTTGTATAAATCTTAAAAGCCTTGGGGTATAAAAGCAAGGGAATATTTTTTTCACAAATGACTATATAATCAAAATAGTTAACCTCTCAAACATGTTTACAAACTAGACACCAAGTCTAAAGGGGAGAAAATGAATTTCTTTTAGTAATCAAAAGGACAAGACTTTTGATCACATGAATATACTTAGATTTTAAATGCAAAAACCTTTTCAAAAAACATAAAATTAACCAATAAAATTAAATGACATAATTAGGGGTGATCAAGATTGCTGATCATCATCATGAGGTTCTTTCTCATCTGCCTTGTCATGATCATTTGCCTTGTCATCATCACCAGTAGGCTTTTCATTATCATCGTCATTATTATTGTCATTATCGTTATCATCATCATTATTATTGTTATCAGATGCCCCAGCACTCTTTTTGTTAGTAGTAGCCTTGAGGACATGTTGGTAATTTCCTTTCTCCATGAAAAGTTGAGCAAAATGGTGTTTGCAATATAGGACTCCATCAAGTGCAGCATATGTTGCATGAGTTAAGGCACAACCCCCATGAGCACACTTGAAGCATGATTTGTGGAATGCTTCTCCCTCTAATATTACCTATTGATCAACCATCACAACAACAACGGAGTCATAATTTTCACTAAAAATATTTAGAAAAAAAATAAACACATAAAGAAGTCAAAAAAGGTTCAATATTTATTATATATAGTAATTTAAACTATGAATAAATAGTGTAATTGATTTTTTGCTCAAGGGGTTTGGATGGCCTTACATGGCTCCACAATGAATCATCATTATATTATGAGACAAAAAAACATTAATCATGTTAATAAGGTCTGCTTGGTACGATAAAAGTTAATTTCGAAAAAAATTGCCTATGTATAAACATGATTCATGTTACTTATGTATCGATTATTATAACGGTAGAGCGATGATTTTTACTAACTAAGAGTGTTTTCAAAAAATAAAAAGCAAACATGAAAAAGTCAACGAGGTGTGCAATATCTATAATATATAAATGAAAAATAATTTAAATCATGAATCAATAGTATAATTAATTTTCTATCAAAGGGGTTCTGATGATCTTACCTGGCTTCACCCCTGAATCATCATTTTACTATGAGACACAAAACATTAACACATTGATAAGTTCCGTTTAGTACGATAAAAGTCATTTTTTTAAAGAATTCCATACCTTTTCAAGAGGGTAAACAGTTTTGTTGCAAGCAGCACATTTGTCTTGGGTTCCAGAGAACATGGCAGAGACTTTGCTTGGAGCCTTGGTCTGCACAAAATATTAAGGTGTCGTTTGGTGTGAGGGATAAAAATAAATAATTATGGAATAAAGAAATAGTGAAGGAATAAAATTTTGGTATCTTGTTCGCAAACGACCCCTTTAGGCATTTAACCATTTGGAGGATTAAAAGAAATACAAAAAAAAAAAAAATGTTTAGAATTTGCTTGTTTACATCCACCAAAAAAAAAAAAAAAGAAAATAATATTTCTATAATTAAAAAAGAATTCAACTTTTAAATTTTGCTTTTATCCTTAATAAAATGATTTGCTGTACGACAATATGTCCAATAATTATTTAATGAAATAATTTATGGTCAGACAAATATCTAATATTTATTTTATACCACAAATTTCAAAAATGTTTTTTCTTCTTTTAAATTTTATGTCAAGTCAAATGGTGACACATAAATTACAACGGATTAGTAGGAGTATATCTTAGTTCCAAACAGTTTAAGGTTGATTATATATCTATTCAAATCTCACGTTATTTAATAAAATTAATATTAAAAAAAAAACAGAGAGATTTGTGTGTTTGTAACTCACCATTGAATTTTCCTTCTCAGACTTGGCTGCATAAATTATAATAAGCAAAAGTTAAAATTTATAGCAATTGTAGTAATAATAATAAAGTAAATATAAGAAAAGGTAGGATATATTTCTTACAAGAAGTCTGAAAGTTTTTGCTAAAATTTCCAGATTCCTTAAAAAGTTGTTCAAAATGTGGCTTGCAATAGAGGACTCCATCCATAGAGGAGTAGTTGCTCATCTACATGCCAAAAACATCACAATGAGTGGCATAGTCGAAGCTAGTATTTCAAATTTACGAGTTCTGAATTTTATGATGATGATTTTAAGTGATTGTAACTGAATTCTAAATTTAATAGTTATAGGCATCTAATGAATTTATTAATACAAATACACCATTTAAATAAAGGCTATTGAATTCGCATGCAGGCTACTAGCTCTACCTTTGAGAATAACATAAGGTGACGGTGAGATTTGAACCAAGGACATGATATATGCATTCTCATACCTATGTTGAAATATTTACGATTATGAAAACACACTTTTATTTATCTAATTATGTTTTTTTATTGGAGCAAAAATCATGTAAAACCAAAGCAAATTAGAGGACAAAAAAGCTAGAGATGAAAAACAATATCATAACTTATGACAAGTAGAGCGAAAAAAAAAAGTGTAATTAAGAAGAGAAAAGTACTAACCATAGTAGTAACTTATTACTCTTTTCGTTTTAATTTGTCTGTCTTCTTTTTCTTCTCTTTTCTGACAATTCCTTATTAAATTTTTACTTTTCATATGATATATCTATGACAACATGATTCAAAAACTTTTTTACATAACTTCACGTAAAGCACTCAACGGGGTAAGCCCGGAGCATTAAAACTCCCGCTATGCAGGGGTCTGGGAAAGAGTCCGGCCACAAGGATCTATTGTACTACCTTGCATTTCTGCTAGAGGTTGTTTCTAAGAAAGGCAAGCCCCGTGTATTAAAACTTCCTCTATATGCAGGGTCCAGGAAAGGGCCGAACCACAAAATCTATTGTAATCAGATAAATAAATTAAAACTAGGGAGTAATGAAAACATACCACAAGAGTGCCTTTGCAATGGCTACATTTGAAGCATGATTTATGAAAAGTAGCTCCATCAGCAGATAACAAATCAACAAAATAAACGGTCTTATCACAAGCTTTGCATTTATCTAATGTCCCTGTAAACGCCATTCTTAAAAATTTTCTTCTTAATTTCTTAATGAGAAATAAACTTCAAGCTAAGGGTCCTATTTTTCTAATCTTCTTGGTCATTGAGATTAAACAAACAAACAAACTATTCACTAATTTTTTCCATTGGAAAATAATTAATTGAATCCTACTAGTACACATAAAAACATGACAAGTGTTTGGGAGATCCACTTCATAGGAGGTGAAATTGATGGAGATTATTTGCCTCTTAAAAAATGTGGATATAATTCTCTACAGTTGGAGTGAAATGAGGTCCTTGTTTGACTCTTCACCATGACAAATTTGTATTATTTTTTCAGCTTCTAGGTAGTTAAGTAGCTTAATACCATAGGTACAATATCTCTTCCATCATTTTGTTTCCTTCTACCATTTTCCCTTATTAATCTTTTCAAGGGATAACTAGTTTCCGCACACGTATATTGCAGATGTTGTATCTCATTTAATTTTTCTAGGTTTTTAAAAGTGTGACAAGAAAAATCAAAGGAGGGGCACACTTTAATATTGAAAGTTAATATCCTTTAAACAATCAATTGTAAATTTGAATTTTATTTAGTAATAGCATACTTCAATAAAGTTGCAAATGACTATTTTGAGCCTAAATAAAAAGAAAAGTTCAATAAATCTATTCCAGGACTAATAATATGCTTGAACTTTAACATAAGATCATAAGATGGTGATAACATTTGCATACATTTTACTTTCTCAAATTTCACTCACTGAGTATATTTATTGTTGAACTTTAATATAAGAGCATAACAAATATCTTACTCTATTCCACAAAAAATATTGGAAGAAGTATAAAATAGAAGAGTATTTCATTTTGTTCCTACCTATCATGGTAATGAAATGTAATGATCTTAATGATCATTTTAGGAAATTTTTGAGAAAACTGTCGAAATCGCCTGTTTCTTGTTTTTTAGCTCATAAAATCCTACCAGGCCTCCACCAACACTGTTGGACCACTTGGACCTCTTGCCGGGCTCATTGCGGACCCACTCATATGATTTTTCGAGAATGTGACATCGGAGCCCCTGCAGCGCCAGAATCCGTGGGCTAACACCCACATAAAACTATAAAAATCGCCTGTTTCCCGTTCTTTAGCCCGTAAAATCCTACCAGGCCTCTCTCGCCGCCGTCGGGCCACTTGGGCCTCTTGCCAGGCTTGTTGCAGACCGACTTGAATGATTTTACGGGAATGTTGCGCCAGAACCCCCTGTAGTGCCAGAATCTGTGGGCTAACACCCACAGAAAACTGTCGAAATCGTCTGTTTCATATTCCATGGCTAGTAAAATCCTACCAGGCCTCCACTAATGCCATTGGGCCACCTAGGCCTCTTGCCAGGCCCAGTTGGCGCCAGAATCCGTGGGCTAACACACACACACAAAATGGCCAAAATCGCCTGTTTCTCCTTCCTTGGGCCATAAAATCCTACCAGGCCCCCGCCAACACCGCTGGACCACATAGGCTGGTTACCAGGCTCGTCCTCGACCCACCCGTATAATTTTTTAGGATTCTTTGCTCGGACACCCAGTTGGCGCCAGAATTCGTGGGCTAACACCCACGAAAAATGGTCGAAATTGCCTGTTTCTCCATCCTTAGGCCATCCACATAGGCTGGTTACCAGGCTCGTCCTCGACCCACCCGTATAATTTTTTAGGATTCTTTGCTCGGACACCCAGTTGGCGCCAGAATTCGTGGGCTAACACCCACGAAAAATGGTCGAAATTGCCTGTTTCTCCTTACTTGGGCCATAAAATCCTACTAGGCCCACGACAACGCCTTCGGACTACCTAGGTTGCTTACCGAGCTCGTCCTCCCTCGTCCCTGACCCACCCGTATAATTTTTCAAGATTCTTTGCCCGGAACCCCAGTTGGCGCTAGAATTCGTGGGCGTTAATGGGCGAAATCGCCTATTTCTCCTTCCTTGGGCCATAAAATCCTAGCAGGCCCCCGACAATGCCGCCGGACCACCTGGGTCGCATGCTGGGCTCGTCCCCGACCCACCAGTATGATTTTTTGGGATTCTTTGCCCGGAACCCCAGTTGGCGCCAAAATTCGTGGACTAACACCTATGGAAAATGGCTGAAATCGCTTATTTCTCTTTTCTTGGGCCATAAAATCCTACCAGGCCCCCACCAATGCTACTGGACCTGTGGACCGCTTACCGAGCTCATCCCCGACCCACCTGTATAATTTTTTGAGATTTTTTGCCCGAAACCCCAGTTGGCGCCAAAATCCGTGGGCTAACACCCACGCAAAATGGTCGAAATCGCATGTTTCTCCTTCCTTGGGCCATAAAATCTTACCACGCACCCGCTAATGCCGCCGGACCACCTGGGCCGCTTGCTGGGATCCTCCCCGATCCACCTGTATGATTTTTTGGAATTCTTTGTCCAGAACCCCAGTTGGCGCTAGAATCCGTGGGCTAACACCCACGAAAAATGATCGAAATCTCCTGTTTCTCCTTCCTTGGGCCATAAAATCCTACCAGCCCCCGTTAATGCCTCCAGACCACCTGAACCACTTGCAGGGCTCATCCTCGACCCACTTAAATGACTTTTCAGGATTCTTTTCCCGGAACCATAGTTGACACCAGAATCTGTGGGCTAACACCCACGGAAAATGGCCAAAATCGCGTGTTTCTCCTTTCTTGGGCCATAAAATCCTACCAGGCCCCTGCCAATACCGTCGGAACTCTTGGGCCGCTTGCCAGCCTCATTCCCGACCCACCTGTATGAATTTTTTAGATTCTTTTCCCGAAACCTCAGTTGGCGCCAGAATCCGTGGGTTAACACTCATGAAAAATGGCCAAAATCACCTATTTCTCCTTCCTTGGGCCGTAAAATCCTACCAGGCCCCCGCCAATGCCGCCAGACCACCTGGGCCACTTTTCAAGCTTTTCCCCGACCAACCCGTATGATTTTTTGGGATTCTTTTCTCGGAATCCCAGTTGGCGGCAGAATCCGTGGGCTAACACCCACGGAAAATGGCCGAAATTGCCTGTTTCTTCTTCCTTGGGCTATAAAATCCTACCAGGCCCCCACCAATGCCGCCGGACCACCTGGGTCGCTTGCCAGGCTCGTCCCCGACCCACCCATATGATTTTTTGGGATTCTTTGCCCGGAACCCCAGTTGGCGCCAGAATCCGTGGGCTAACACCCACGAAAAATGGCCGAAATTGCCTGTTTCTCCTTCCTTGGGCCATAAACTCCTACCAGGCCCCCGCCAACACCGCCGGGCCACCTTGGTCGCTTGCCAGGCTTGTGCTCAACCCACTCATATGCTTTCGTAGGATTATTTGCCCAGAACCCCAGTTGGTGCTAGAATCCGTGGGCTAACACCCACGAAAATGGCCGAAATCGCCTGTTTCTCCTTCCTTGGGCCATAAAATCCTACCAAGCCCCCGTCAACACCGTCGTACCACCTAGAACGCTAGCCGGGCTCGTCCCCAACCCACATATATGACTTTTTGGGATTATTTTCCCGAAACCCCAGTTGGAGCCAGAATCCGTGGGCTAACACCCACGGAAAATGGCGAAAATTGCCTGTTTCTCCATCCTTAGGCCATAAAATCATACAAGGCCCCCACCAACGCCGTCGGAACACCTGGGCCGCTTTACGGGCTCATCCCCAACCCACCCGTATGATTTTTTGGGATTCTTTGCCCAAAACCTCAGCTGGCTCCATAATCTGTAGGCTAACACCCACGAAAAATGGCCGAAATTGCCTATTTCTCCTTTCTTGGGCCATAAAATCCTACCAGGGCCCCGCTAACGCCGCTGAAACACCTGGGCTGCTTGTCGAGCTTGTCCCCGACCCACACATATGAGTTTTTGGGATTCTTTGCCCGAAACCCCAGTTGGCTCCATAATCCGTGGGCTAACACCTACAGAAAATGGTCGAAATCGCCTGTTTCTCCTTCCTGGGCCATAAAATTCTACAAGGTCCCCGCCAACGTCGCTAAAATACCTGGGCCACTTGATGAGCTCGTCCCCGACTGACCAGTATGATTTTTTGGGATTCTTTGCCCGGAACTCCAGTTGGCTCCAGAATTCGTGGGCTAACACCCACGAAAAATGGCCGAAATTGCCTGTTTCTCCTTCCTTGGGCCATAAAATCCTACCAGGCCACCGCCAATGCCAACCCGTATGATTTTTTGGGATTATTTGCTTGGAATCCCAATTGGATCTAGAATCCGTGGGCTAACACCCTCGGAAAATGGCCAAAATCGCGTGTTTCTCCTTCCTTGGGCCATAAAATCCTACCAGGCCACCGCCAATGCGGTTGGATCACCTGGACCACTTTTCGGGTTTGTTCTTGACCCATCCGTATGAATTTTTGGGATTATTTGCTCAGAACCCCAGTTGGCTCCAGAATCCGTGGGCTAACACCCACGGAAAATGGCCGAAATCGCCTGTTTCTCCTTCCTTGGGCTATAAAATCCTACTAGGCCCCCGCCAACGCCGCTGAACCACCTGGGTCGCTTGCCGAGCTCATCCCCGAACCACTCGTATGATTTTTTGAGATTCTTTACTTGGAACCCTAGTTGGCTCCAGAATCCGTGGGCTAACACCCACGAAAAATAGCCAAAATCGCCCGTTTCTCCTTTCTTGGGCCATAAAATCCTACCAGGTCCCCGCCAACGCTGCTGGACCACCTGGACCACTTGCCGGGCTTGTCCTGGACCCACCCACATAATTTTTTGGGATTCTTTGCTCGGAATCCTAGTTGGCTCCAAAATCCGTGGCTAACACCTACGAAAAATGGCCGAAATCACCTGTTTCTCCTTCCTTGGGCCATAAAATCCTACCTGGCCCCCGCCAATGCAGTCGAACCACCTGGGATGCTTTCCGGACTCGTCCCCGACCCACTTGTATGATTTTTTGAGATTCTTTACCCGGAACCCCAGTTGCCTCCAGAATCCGTGGGCTAACACCCACGAAAAATAGCTGAAATCGCCTGTTTCTCCTTCCTTGGGCCATAAAATCCTGCCTGGCGGGCATAAAATCCTACCTGGCCCCCGCCAAGACCACCGAACCACCTGAGCCACTTGCCGAGCTCATGCCCAACCCACCCATATGATTTTTTGGGATCTTTACCCGGAACCCCAGTTGGCTCCAGTATCCGTGGGCTAACACCCACGGAAAATGGCCGAAATCGCCTGTTTCTCCTTCCTTGGGCCATAAAATTCTACCAGGCCCCCGCCAACGCTGCCGAACCACCTGGTATGCTTGCCGAGAATGTCCCCAACCTACCCATATGAGTTTTTGTGATTCTTTTCTCGGAACCCCAGCTGGCTCACGAATCCGTGGGCTAACACCCACGAAAAATGGCCGAAATCACCTGTTTCTCCTTCCTTGGGCCATTAAATCCTACCAGGCCCCTGTCAATGCCATCAAACAACCTGGGCCACTTGCCAGGTTCATCCTCAACCCACCCGTATGATTGTTTTGGATTCTTTAATCAGAACCCCAGTTGGCTCCAGAATCCGTGGGCTAACACCCACAAAAAATGGTCGAAATCGCCTGTTTCTCCTTCCTTGGGCCATAAAATCCTACCAGGCCCCCGATAACGCCGTTGGACCACCTAGACCACTTGCCAGGTTCGTGCCCAACCCATCCGTATGATTTTTTGGAATTGTTTGCCCGAAACCCTAGTTGGCTCCAGACTCTGTGTGCTAACATCCACGGAAAATGGTCAAAATCGCCTGTTTCTCCTTCCTTGGGCCATAAAATCCTACCAGGCCCCCGTCAATTCCGTCGGACCACCTGGGCTGCTTGCTGAACTCGTGCCCAACCCACCTCTATGATTTTATTGGATTCTTTGCCCAGGACCCCTGTTGGCTCCAGAATTAGTGGGCTAACACCTACGGAAAATGGCCGAAATTGCCAGTTTCTCCTTTTTTGGGCCATAAAATACTACTAGTCCCCCTCAAACACCACCGGACCACCTGGCCCGCTTGCCGAGCTCGTCTCTGACCCACCTAAATAACTTTTTGGGAGTTGGCTCCAGAATTTGTGGGCTAACACCCACGGAAAATGGCCGAAATCGCCTGTTTCTCTTTCCTTGGGCCATAAAATCCTACCAGGCCCCCGCTAACACCACCGGACCACCTGGGCCGCTTGTCAGGCTTATCCCCAACCTACCCGTATAATATTTTGGGATTCTTTGCCCGGAACCCCAGTTGGATTCAGAATCCGTGGGCTAACACCAAAGGAAAACGACAATTCGTGGGCTAACACCCACGGAAAATGGCTGAAATCACCTGTTTCTCCTTGCTTGGACCATAAAATCCTACCAGGCCCATGCCAACGCCACTGGACCACCTAGGCCACTTGCTGGACTCATCCCCGTCCAAACTGTATGACTTTTTGGGATTCTTTGCTCGGAACTCTAGTTGGCTCTATAATCCGAGATTCTTTACCCGGAACCCCAGTGCTGGACTCACCCCCGTCCAAACTGTATGACTTTTTGGGATTCTTTGCTCGGAACTCTAGTTGGCTCTATAATCCGTGGGCTAACACCCTCAGAAAATGGCCGAAATTGCCTGTTTCTCCTTCCTTGGGCCATAAAATCCTATCAGGCCCCTGCCAATGCCGCCAGACCACCTGGGCCATTTGCCGGGCTTGTCCCTGACCCACCCGTATGATTTTTTGGGATTCTTTGCCTAGAACCCTAGTTGGCTCCAGAATTCGTGGGCTAACACCCACGAAAAATGGCCGAAATCACCTGTTTCTCCTTCCTTGGGCCATAAAATCCTACCAGGCCCCCACCAACATCGCTGGACCACTTGGGCCGCTTGACGGACTCGTCCTCAACCCACCCGTATGATTTTTTGGGATTCTCTCCTTCCTTGGGCCATAAAATCCTACCAGGCCCCCACCAACATCGCTGGACCACTTGGGCCGCTTGACGGACTCGTCCTCAACCCACCCGTATGATTTTTTGGGATTCTTCACTCGAAACCCTAGTTGGCTCCCTAATTCGTGGGCTAACACCCACGAAAAATGATCGAAATCGCCTGTTTCTCCTTCCTTTGGCCATAAAATCCTTCCAGGCCCCCGCCAATGCCGCCGGACCACCTGGGCCACTTGCCAAGCTTGTCCTCTACCGAACTATATTATTTTTTGGGATTCTTTGCCCGGAACCCCAGTTGGCTCCAGAATCCATGGGCTAACACCGATGGAAAATGGCCAAAATCTCCTGTTACTCCTTCCTTGGGCCATAAAATCCTACCAGGCCACCGCCAATGCTGCTGGACCACCTGTGCCACTTGCTGGGATCGTCCCCGACCCACCTGTGTTATTTTTTAGGATTCTTTGCCCGGAACCCCAGTTGGCTCCATAATCCGTGGGTTAACACCAATGGAAAATGGCCGAAATCGCCTGTTTCTCCTTCTTTAGGCCATAAAATCCTACCAGGCCCCTGCCAATGCCGTCGGACCACCTGGGATGCTTGCTGGGCTCGTCCTTGAACCATCTGTATTTTGTTTTGGGATCCTATGATCGGAACCTCAGTTGGCTCTAGAATTCGTTGGATAACACACACAGAAAATGGCCGAAATCGCCTGGTTCTCCTTCCCCGGGACGTAAAATCCTACCAGGCCCCCGCCAACACCGCTGGACCACCTAGCCCGCTTGCCAGGCTCATCGCCAACCCACCCGTATGATTTTTTTGGATTCTTTTCCCGAAACCCTAGCTGGCTCCAAAATTCATGGGCTAACACCCACGGAAAATGGCCGAAATCTCCTGTTTCTCCATGGGCAGAAATGTTGAAAGGATACGCTCGCGTCTTAATCACCCACTTGCTGCCCGGGTGTTGTTTCTATATGAAATTGAGTGTCTAAGATGTGTCTATTGGCCTCTAATGCTAGTTTTATTAATTACTATGCTGTAGCTAA